>QEPC01005786.1:1671502-1723867 GCA_003113815.1 Sphenodon punctatus
GACAACAATGTGAAGTGTAACCTTATAATATACAATTTGGGAAAAGTGCAGCCCAATTTAGTTTGATTCGTTCAGTTAAGCCACATAGCTCACTTTCCCTTTGTGATTTATGAGAGAAAAACGCAAAATATGACAGCCCTGCATGAGTTTCCAATTGCCAAGGGAGGGGGGAGGAGCTGGACCCAGAACACGGTACAGCGTGGATTAGCCCCGCCTCCCAGCTCCGTCCCCGTCACTGTTTCGCCGGCCATCCCTATTCTGCAGCCGACGCGCTGACACTGTTGAAATTATGCTCATATTTAGCCTATGCGATATTCCTAGCACAGCAGTGTTAAAGTGTATGGGAACCACTGTCATTTATGCATTTGTCGTTCAGTGGCCTCCTATCTCAACATGTCGTCTGCTGGCCTGCTTCTTTTACAGAGTAAAAAGGAGTTCTCTTTTTACATTTGATGAGGAAAATTTCAGCTCCGTCCCTGCTGACGGGTGTGTACTTGGTCACACAGCTCATTACAGACATGTAGATTCTAGCTACTTGCATGGTTGCTTGTGAAGAGTTATTTTGCAGTCAGTAGGAGGTTGCATTATTCCAAAAGAACTGCCACAGCCAATTCTTACCTGTCAGTCTAGGAATAACTGTTATGGACTTTACGGCTCTTGAGGGTCGCTTGGCCTCCCAATACCCACTCTCCTCCTATGTCCTGAGGAATTTTGACAGATGTGGGGACATTTGGCATTTAGCAGAAGGGTAAGGGTTGGGAGGGGGTTGCTTGTTTTTTGTTAGGAGGGAATTACCTGATTTTACTTGGGTTTCTTTGTTGTTTTAATATATTAGGTGGTATAGGGATTTTTATTTTATTTATTTGAGTATTTGTGAATATATTTTTTTGTCTTGTAACCCTAAGCCTTAAGGAAAAAGGCAGGATAAAAATGTAAATAAACAAATAAATTTCCTTGCTTTTGTAACCCGAAGCTGAGTAACTAATTGAAGATACCAGGTGGGTATAATCGCACAACTGACTCATGTTCCTTAGTCACTCACACCCACAGACTGCTCACTGATGTTCCTTTTCTCCCCCTGGAACGAAGCTAAGCAGGTGTACCTGCAACTTCTCAACTTCATGAATGCATCCCTGTCTCTCCCTATGTGCTCCTCCTCATTGTGTCCCCTTCCTTGTCCATCCTAGATTCTACACTTCTTGGGGTGAGGAACCTGTCTCTATGTCGTGACTGTTCAGCACCAGCCAGGCACATTGCTGGAGCTATATAAATAATAAATACTAATAAAATAGTTGTCTCTTCATTGTTACTATTCTTTCTCTTTCCTTTACTTTCTTTTAAGACAGAGTATTATGAGGTGGTGCTTGGTGAAAAGGGAGACGGAGGTTTTCAAGGACCCCCAGGACTGAAAGGCCAACGTGGCATGCTCGGTGAGATAGATTTGGAAGCACTCTAGCTAAAGAAGCATATACAAAAGGCTTGAACCTGCACAGTGTATGTAGGGACTTGTTTATAAGCACAAAGGGACAAGGGAGCAGGATGCAAAGCATTTGTGAGAGCACTACCTCTGAGCATTCAAATTACTTTTGCCAAGACATAAGCAGCTCCTTCTTACTCCTATAGCAAGAGTAAGGCCTAATACAGCTAAGTACCTGGTTTGCGTGCTGAGTATCACACATATGGCCATATTTCTTTTTTAGAAGAAGGAAGCTGGTGTAATGAGGATTTTGAGTCTTAGGATGCTTTCTCGTGAGATGCTAATTGTGGGGTTGTAATTTGTTCCTGCAAGTTAACTGCATGTATGAGTGCACTATTTCATGTTTGTCCCTTGAATTATGCCTTGAGTGCTCATGCATTACCAGGCTCTGAAATCCTACTCTTAGAGTGATGGGTGTTATGGTTGTGCAAAATTGGGAACATGGGAATATCTGTCAGTGTTACAGTTGCAAGACAGCAGGCTTGGAAACCACCACGCAAAGCCATGGTTCATTCCCAGCTACTTAATTTCATCTGGCTTGTTAATTTCACCTTGCTCTGCTGCTGTCTTCTTTATTTCACCTTGCTGTGCTGCCGGCGTCTCAATTTCACCCGGCTCAAACCACAGGCTTGTTAATTTCAATCCACTGCCGGCTTGTGGATTTCAACCCTGCTCTGAGGTCAGGTAGGCAGCAGGTGCAGGGTAGAAGAGGGAGAACAAAAATTGTGCAAAATGTGCACTTGTGAGAATGGTAGATCCCGCAATTAGTGAAATGTTCAAAGAAAAAAATTGCAGGAGACACATCTTGTGAGAAGGGTACCCAAAAAATAAATTATGCAGTTTTAAGATCTTGGGAACATCATGGGAACAAGAAAATCACAGGAGACACCATCTCATGTGAAAGCAGCCTTGGTTCTGTTCTGCATGGAAGACTGGAATATTCCTGATCTTTGTAGCATAGAATCTTAGCGTTGGAAGGTATCTCAAGGGCTATCTAGTCCAACCCTTTGCTTGGATGCAGGAAGACTACAGCTATCCAAATGTAGCCCTTGCTCAAATTTTCATTAGAAATTAGCATCTCTTAAACTCTTTGCTATACACTATGCCAGCAATTGCAAATATTTATTATTTATTTATTACAAAACTTTTACCAAACATATGGTGACATAACTTGTCTACCAGGAAGAGGGGATTTTTGTTATGTTTTTCTCATTGTCTCTTGGCCATTTTAAATCCTGCCAAAACACAAAAAAGCTTCAGCAGCAAGCTACCAATGGAAACGCACGATGCACAAGTAAACCTTCAAGCATGGTTATTTTGATATTCCAGCTATAAAGCAGCAAAACATTTATGTTCTAAACTGCAATACCTTTAGCCTTTACATTTTACGTTTAAAAGCTGCATTAAGCTTTCCAGTGGCTTTGAGGCTCTGGTCCTGCAAATGCGTATGCACAGGAGGTCTAATCCTGGGGCTACTCATGTATACAAGTTGCTGATTCAGTATAAGTCTCAAGAGTGCATCAGTTTTCAGAACTGAGCAAATGACACATCCCTATTAGATAAAATTGGGTTAAAATTCAGGCATCTGAATAATAATGGAAGTGCAGCCTAATACCGGTATAACCTAAATATTGAATGTATTGCCTTTGCAGGGCCACAAGGAGCCTTGGGGGAAAGAGGTCAGCCAGGTATGTGTCAAGATCTGGTACCACAGTAAAGTATCCTCTTAGAACACACGTCGTGTTTATTTTGCTTAGCATTGTGTGGAGCTCTGCAATCATTTCTCAAAAGCAGCAATGGATGTTTCTCGACAGTGAATGCTTGGCATGTGTTTAAATGGCAAAAGCAAAAGTATATACTTTTTATTTTGTTTAATTTTCTTTATTAACTTATTACAACCATTTAAGAAGCCTGCATGTTAAATCTTCTACCAGGTGTATCGAGACCCAGCCCTAGAGGTCCGCAAGGATATCCAGGTCCAAAAGGAGCTAAAGGACAGAGAGGACAAACTGGCATGAATGCTTTTGGACCTCCAGGACTTCCTGGGTTTCCAGGCAGACCTGGCTCTGCAGGATCACCAGGTCTTCTAGGACAGCCAGGTAGACCAGCTGTTGTGTAACCGTGTACAGAGTGGACCAGATTCTTTACTCATTCTCACTGATGTAACTTGAGGGTCAACAGTGTCTTCCACTGAATTTGCTGAGAATCAGGATCTGGCTGAATGACCTCTTGAGAATTGTGAATATAATGTTATTGAATGAGTCTCCAAGGTACAATTGTTATGTGCATGCAACAGGAAACACATATGCAATATCATGCAATGTTCCATCATTACTCTAAAATGGCTTAAGGAAGTGCATAAGGACTCCAAAACTATAATCATCATCATCATCATCATCATAAAAATTAATAATAATTTTAAAATAATTGTATAGTGCTCCCCTGCCTTTAAATAGCACTTGGAGCACTTTATGATTATAAAAATATAAAGTAGTTAGGCCGCTAATGAGGAGAGCCCATTAGCTATATCACTGCCTATCATGCTGACCAATACTGTCGCAGTGTTTTACTTATGGTCTCTTTGTCTGGCCTGTCTGCATCCACTTGTTGTATCTTGTCCTGCACTTATATTTTGATGTTGTTGGGACAGAGGTCTTTATGTTATGTGTTTGAACAGTGCCTGATATAAAGGTGATCTGGTCCATGACTGGCGCACCCAAGCACTGCTGCTAATCAGCATCATTGTCATCAGTTATTTGACCCAAGTACATTGAAGGAAATGGTAAAGTTCCCATTGATGTTATTGGGCCATGCCCCAGTAATAGTACTAAATCTGTCTGAAAGGTCCTCCTTGTAGTGTTGATAAGGTAAATGAGCAATAGGCTGTATCAGCTGAATAAATGCAAGTTTTACAACTGTAGAAAGAATAAAAACTCACTTCCACTCATGTGAATGGGAGTGTCACCAAGCTCCACTTTTTTGTTCAAATTAGAGATAGACAGATAAACAAATGACAGGGTGGAAAAGAATCCTGTTGACAAGAGAAGTTGGCCCAATAAAAATAGCTTGACTACTTTATCTTCTGATTTTTAAATATGACTAGTAACAAATCTCCAGACACACATGTGTCTTCTCCCGGGGGATCCTCCTGGCCGTCCAGTCTGGACAGTAGGGTAGATCCCGCCGGGAGGCAGTAGGAGGCAGACATACAACTTTGAGGAGCCTACTAGGAGGGATCTATCCTCAGCTCCCCAGTTGTTTGTCTGCCTCGGTGCAGATAGGAAGCAGGCAAGCTGCTGGAAGATCTCAGCACAGGTTTTTTGCTTCTTTTTTTTCCGTTCTGTGCGCTCTTTCAGCTTAGGAACAGGCCCGGTGCTAGGGGGAGAGGAATTCTCCGCCCTGTTCACCTACCCGGCTCCCAAGGGTACTCAGGGCCTCAGCCGGGTACTTCACCCCCCCTCCCCTTCAGAACGGGGGTACCCATTGTTCGGGCGCAGCAGCTTCCCCCTTCGGGACCTGTCTGCAGCCTCCCTCCCCCCGCTCCAGCCTCCCTTGCTACGTAGGGGGACGGGGGGGGTCAGAATAAGCACGGGGTTTGAATCCCTGGAGCATATCGTGCACGGTGGCTTTCCCCCTTCGGAACCACTCGCCTCTCCGCCATACGCCCAGTTCCATCTGGGGAGTCCAGGAAGAGAGATTCCCCGGGACTCAAGGGCCTAGCTCCTCAAGAGCGGATCCTCCCGCCTGCCCACCCGCCGAGCGCAAGGCTAGGTGCTCCGCCCACTTCCCTGGGCAACGCAAGGCAACTTCTGGCGAGGGTTGGGGAGCGCGTTGGCGAGCTTTTCTGCCACGGCCAGTTCTGAGCGCACCTCGCCAACAGTATCCGGACCAGTTAGCCATCATTCTCATCAGATGGGCGGAGAACAACCTGAGGTCTATCAGGGCACTTCACATCAGGGGAGACACCAACACTCAGGCCGACTGGCTCAGCCGGGTACAGATCGACCAAGGAGAGTGGTCCCTACACCACGCGACCTTCCAGGCCATAACCAAACAGTTTGGGTCTCCATCCGTCGACCTGTTTGCCACCCCGGAGAATGCGAAGACGAAGAGATTCATCTCGCGACACCCGGACAACAGAGCAATAGGCTTCGACGCGCTGAATTGCTCATGGCCTCAGGGGCTCCTGTTTGCGTTCCCACCAGTGCCTCTCATTCAGAGAACAATCTCGAAAGTCAGAAAGGAACGGGCGAGCATCATCCTCGTGGCTCCTTACTGGCCCCGGAGGCCATGGTTTGCAGATCTACAAGAACTCAGTCATGACCCCCCCCATTCAGGCTTCCATTGAGACCGGACCTTCTAACCCAGGGTCCGATTGCACACGAGAACCCAGGAACGCTCAAGTTAACAGCCTGGAACTTGAAAGGAGGGCCTTGAGGAGACTCGGATATTCCCCCAAGGTTTTGGACACCTTGTTACAGTCCAGGAAGCCTGCAACGAGGCGCATCTATCAAAGTACTTGGGCGACCTTTGTGAGATGGTGCAAGCCCAGGTCTCAAGATCCAGAGAGAGCCTCCATCAGAGTAGTCCTAGAGTTCTTGCAGGGGGGTCTGGATAGGGGGCTAAAACCTAATACGTTGCAAAGGCAGTTAGCAGCCATTAATAGTGTCCTGGCCACTCAGAGGTAGAAGGATCTCGGGACACTCTCACGTGAAGCGTTTCCTCAGGGCCGCTAGACTCCTATCCCCTCCAGTAATACACAGATTCCCTTCCTGGAACCTGAACCTTATCCTTAGAGCTATCACTAAGATTCCTTTCGAACCACTCTGGGAGGTGTCCATGTACTACCTATCCCTCAAAGTAGCTTTTTTGGTGGGGATTACGTCGGTGAAGAGAGTATCAGAGCTGGAAGCCCTCTCCATAGAGCCTACTCTCTGTTCCTTTAAGGCATCGTCAGTGACCCTCAGACTGGATCCAGCCTTCAGCCCCAAGGTGGATTCCAGGATCCATAGGGAACAAGAGATCTATTTGCCCTCTTTTTGTCCAAACCCTTCTCATCCCCTGGAGCGTCAGTGGCACGCTCTGGATGTGAGAAGGGCTCTAAAGATCTACTTGGATAGAACTAGGGTCTTTAGACGTTCTTCGGCCTTGTTTATATCATATAGCTCCCAGAGGAAGGGCTTAAAGCTTCCAAGTCTTTGATAGCGAAATGGATGACCCTGTGCATCTCCGAAGCCTACAAGGCAGAAGGAAAACTGCC
This sequence comes from Sphenodon punctatus, assembly GCA_003113815.1. Taxonomy (NCBI): domain Eukaryota; kingdom Metazoa; phylum Chordata; class Lepidosauria; order Sphenodontia; family Sphenodontidae; genus Sphenodon; species Sphenodon punctatus. Next base: position 1,678,240 of record QEPC01005786.1, read on the forward strand.
CCCAGTGGGTCTTGTAGAAGAAAATTTCATATTCACAAGCTGCTGGTGAAAATCTGTTAGAGTTCTGTTTATTAATCTTAAAGCTCAAAGAGAGAGAGCAGTAAATGAACCCATGCAAGGATTCAAAACCGGTCTGCCGGATTGCCAATTACATAGGTATTTTATAGATACCAGTTCAAGCAGACAGATACAGCGTGTTAATCAAGAATAACGTCATACAGAGTGAAAGGCTACAATAATTGTTTACATAGTCAGCAAGGATGTTCTCAAAACAATATGGCTGACCTAGAAAGCCTAAACAGTTCAATTAGTTTATGCAGCTGCAAGGTTATCTATCTCTTGTTTATCAAGGAAAAGTACAGGGAGAGCTGCTTCTTAAACTATGTCCTACAAACATCCTAAACTACCAAAATGATTATATCTTGTCAAGCAGGGAAAAGTTTATTTTAGCAGAGGATGGTTCTCTTACCCGGCATCCATCTGTCTTCCATTTTACTCTGGTTCTGTTTGGTTTTCAATCCATAAGAGTCTTATTATAAAAATTCCTCCACAATCTGTTTGCACATTCCCTGAGGGGCGCTGCTACGTCTCAGGCCTTCAGGAATGCTGCCTCTTACGCGGAAATATGTAGGGCGGCAGCTTAGTCTTCAGTTCATTCGTTTACCAATCATTATAAAATCCCCTTGCAGGATTCAGCTGATGCAGCCTTCGGGAGACAGGTACTGCAGGCGGTTCTCTGAGACGTAGGCACATACGTCTGGGGACCACAGTCACCTACCATGACCTCCCTCCATTAGTCTAGCCTTTTCCCTCCCTTGTTTTGGGTTTAGCATACTGCTTTGGTACGTCCCTACTGTCCAGACTGGACGGCCAGGAGGATCCCCCGGGAGAAAGGAAAATTGGGTACTTGCCGCTGAATTTTCCTTCTGCGGGGAATCCTCCTGGCTGGCCAGTCCCCACCCAGAGTGAGGTCAACTCTGTGGTGGTTCAAGGGGGGGAGCTCTTGTTCCCAGCCGTAACAGTTTATTTACGGTTTAATTATACACCATTAATTTAGGTGAGCCTTGTTGGTTAGTCCTTCTAGTCAGTTTATGTTCATAAATTTAAAAGGTTTTTAGCGGTTTTGGGGGGATTTAAGTTACAAGTGCAGCTAATCAGTCTGGGGAGCTGAGGATAGATCCCTCCTAGTAGGCTCCTCAAAGTTGTATATCTGCCTCCTACTGCCTCCCGGCGGGATCTACCCTACTGTCCAGACTGGCCGGCCAGGAGGATCCCCCGCAGAAGGAAAATTCAGCGGCAAGTACCCAATTTTCCTTTCTATTAATTTAAGATAGCTGTAGAATGCGCACAGCTGTGCTACTGGAAAGACATGAACTACACTTTTTTGGGCTGCAAGAAAAGATTCCATTACCCTTTGTGGAGCTTTAGTTAGTTGTTCCATTAAATCAAAATAAAAGTAAAAACATTTTTGTCCAGAATCACAAAACTGGTTCCTTTGAGGGGTAGCACTCTTTTAGCACAAATGTATCACACAGGCCAAAGGAAATTTGTCCAGATGTTTGCCAGGCACTGCACCATACAGGTTGTTCTCAAATTTCCTTCTTTTTGTCTGTTCTCATATCTGAAGTGTGTGGCCCAAGATGGTTGTTCCTTCAAACCTAAAAGACCTCAGCAAGCCATAATTATACTGAAGCTTATCTATATGCAAAATAGAATAGAACAGAATATTTATTAATGGTTTAAGCAAAAAAAAATGCAAAATATAAGTCTGTTTGAGTGGTCTCCAGAGTTAATTTTGTTAATCTCATCCCATAAACAGGTAATGTAACTTTTGAAAGGGGTATCCAAGGAACCCCTGGGCTTCCAGGATGTGCAGGAGGTTCAGGACTTCCAGGAGAGATGGGAACAAAAGGTCAGTATCTTATTTACAGAGACATTTCTGGTGTTAACTTATAAACCATTTTAAGTTAACTGGGAGAAGTTACAGGCCTTAGGAAAAGAGGAAGGCGTCAAAGATTAACATAACTTGGGATACAGGCTGGATCAGATGCCATCAATGAAGATTTTTTATTATTTATTTTATTTATAAAATTATTTGCTACCTCACCCCTCCTGCTTCAAGCAGCCTGGGGTGACTTACAACATTAAACACATAAAACCAAGAAATACAATAAAAACAGAATGCACAAAACCAGACCTCACCCCCCTCCCTATCCCCCACTACACCCCATCTCCCTCGCCAAAAGCCAGGCAGAACAGCCAGCTTTTACACATATGACGGAAGGAGGGGAGATATGGGACCACCCGGGCCTCCACCAGGAGGGAGTTCCACAGCCTAGGTGCAGCCACCAAGAACACCCTCTCCATAGTGGCCCCCCAGGCCACATGGGGAACATTGAGAAAGGCGCTCCCAGCAGACCGCAGAGGCCACTCCAGAGCGTGGAGAGTGAGGCGGTCCCGCAGGTAAGTCGGGCCAAGGCAATATAGGGCTTTATAGGTCAAAACCAATACCTTGAATCAGGCCCGGAAGACTATAGGCAGCCAGTGCAGAGAACGGAGCACCGGTGTAATGTGCTCACAGCGACCATTCCCCATAAGGAGACTGGCTGCAGCATTCTGCACTAGCTGCAGTCCCCAGACTGTAACCATAGGTAGCCCCACATAGAGTGCGTTGCCGTAGTCCAATCTCGAGGTAATGAAAGCATGGATGATGGTGGCCAGGTCACTATCTGAAACATAGAGCCGAAGTCGTCGCATCAGGTGTAATTGGCGAAACGCACTCCTTGCCACAGCTCCCACCCTGAAATCAAGGCGGAGCTGCGGGTTGAGGGGGAGCGAGATTTAGGGTGCAAACAAACGAGGCAATAGCCCACAACAGGTGCGTGTCCACATGCTCATTTATTATGTGTTTGCTGGATGTCAGCTCCCACCTGCCATGTGACCCATCCACCACTCATGGCGAAGTCCTGGTGCATCATGAGCCTGCCATGTGGGCAAATCCAGGCTAATGTGCGCCCATGTGTCTGCGGCTCATCTGTTAGGTTGCATGCAGCCTTCTTGCATCCAGGTTTGCCAACACCATAGTGTCATGGGCAAAACGTCTATAGTACTCCAAAGAGTGACTGCTTCTGGCCCCTCTCTCCACTCTCACTCTCACTGGCACCTTAACCCACCACATAATTGTCACCCCACCATTTTTCCACTGCAACCACTTCCGCTCCCAGCACAGAAGCTGCAACCTCTGACGGACATCTCTCCATGCCCTAGTTCTCCATTTATACTACTGCACAACATTAACTAGTTCTCCAAATGTTTTCTATCTTTCTGTCCTCTCAGTTTGAAAATGCATTGTACTCATAAAAGTATATCAAAAAGGTGAATATGGTCTGATAAGACCAATAGTACTCCACTGATAAGTGAAGTACACATACCTTATATAGCAAAGTACTTTTATGAGTACAATGCATTCTCAAACGCAGTGGATAAAGATGTTGGTCGCTCTGAATTTCTTTGAATCTCTTAAAAAGGGGAGGGGGGAATTCAGAGGGTATAAGATGGCACTTCTTAAGTTCCTAAGTGATTCACAGAAATTTTGCCAGACCAATTTTTTTTGGTCTGGCAAATACAAATATAGAAGTATTGTATAAAATACCAGCAAGTACTTTCTTGCAAATACAATCAATTTTAATGTATGGAGTCAAAACAAAATACATTGTTCACTGCAAGTACAATCCTTTAATTTTGTAAATTGAAAACTAAAGTTATTTGTAATTCCTTTATTATAAATCCTTCCATTGTAAATCCTTTATTGTAAACAAAATCCTTTACTTATAAATCCTTTCCTGTAATTGAAATCCTTTAATTACTTACTGTAAGTAAAATCCTTTACTGTATGGATTTTCATACAATGGGGGGTGTTATTTGGAGAATGGTGGTATGACATAGCAGTAAGCTGCTTTGGGAGCTGTGGGTTGGAAGGGAAGCGAAGGGGCTGTGCATTAGCACTTGACGTGTTATGAGGAACGACCCCTTTCAGCCCCTCTCTCCACTCCCATGGACATACACATCATGTCTGCCCTAAAAGCCCAGTGTACCTATTTTCAAACAGGCCGTGTCCCAGCTCATCATGGTCGGCAGTACATGCCTGATGACACTTTTTCCAGAAGCTTTCGATTGCTGTAGTCATGCCTCAACCTGGTAGACAGGCAACATGCAGCACTGTTACCGTAGCAGTATAATTGCAGGTACTCACTGCTTCCAAATCCTCCTGCTAACCTTGCATTCCCTGATCCAAGGAAGAGATGAGGACCTTCATCGCTGTATGGAGAGAGCAGAAGGTCCAGTACCAACTGGTCAAGTGCTATTGGACTGATGGTGCTACAATCACAAAATCTCCCTCCAAATGGCATTGTAGGGATACCACAGGGACATGAACCAGTGCCAGCAGCAGACCAAGAACTTGTGCCGCGGTGTACAAAGAGATCAGGAACAATAAGTTCATCTCTGGCCATGGGGGGTAAACACATTCTCCTATTACAAGCTCCTTGACCAGTTCCTCTGCACCATCATGCCATCCTGCCTCTATGGCTGCACCTTCACCAGGGGCCAGAAGTGGGTTGATACAGCTCCTCCACTACCCACTCCTGTTGCAACTGCTGCTGTTCCCCCGCACCACCACCACCTAAAGCCGTGACTGCCAGCGGAAATTCTGCCATGCCCTTCCCAGTCCTGGAGCCAGCAAGGGTCAAGGAGGATACAAGCACTATGACCGTTTTCTCTCTCTGTCTCCTGGCAGTGATCCACTGGGTAGCTCTGCGGATGACCATCAGGAGGCAGAAGAAAAAAGAAGAAGCCTTCTGCGCATGCGTGGAGCTGCCCGCCATTTTAATCAGTCTTTTCTTCTGCCTTCGGCTGTCGGAGGCGTTTTTCAGCAGCTCTGAAAAGACAAAACAAATTAAAACAGTTAGGACGTTCCAAAGGGATATAAGAAGAAAGCAGGGCATCGAGCCTCCCTCCCAGAAAAGGGAAACTCAAATAATTGGCCCGCCAGGTTGCCGCGCAAAGCGCCCGGGAACCGGGGAGCAGTGGGACTCCGGGGAGAAGAGGCTGTGGCCTACCCCAGCGACTTAGTTGCCATGGAGTCCCGGCACAGTAAGTCTCCCCCCGCTTTGGGCCCCGACACCGCCTGCAGGGGTAGGACCCGGCCGCGCCGGCTTCACAGCTCTCATCGTTTCCGTCCGCGCGACAACACTCAGACGCAGATCATGGAAGGAGCTGAGGCAGGGGAAGCTCAGCACACTGCCTCCTCTCAGGGAGCAGAGAGTTCAGAAGCTCCTGGCATGGCGGCAAAACTGGATAAAATCCTTCTTGCATTGGAGCGCCTGGTACAGGTACAGAGTGGGCCCCCAGGCAAACTGCCCCCTGTTACCCCCTCCCAGGGCGCAGAGATTTATCAGCAAAATCCCCACGAGGCTTCACCCCAGGGCTCTGGAGCGAGCAAGGCCCTTCCAAGACCAGGGGGGTCAGGGTTATCATTGGCCCGTTCAGAAGGGAGAGCGGGAAAAGCCCAAAGCAAGGGGAAAAACAAGGCAACCAAGCGCCACCTACAGGCCTCTACTGCCAGGCTCCTGGAATCACCTCAGTCTTCTGAGGGTGAGAGTGGGAGCGAGTCCCAACCAAAAAATCTTAGAGTTCAAACCATCTCTGATCTGGCATCAGATTCAGACTCAGACTGGGAGGATATAGAGGACTCGGACTCACAGGGCACTATGCAGGAGGCTCAGGACAGGGATAGGCATTTCCCTTTCCAGCGTAAGGGGGAGTTTTTGCCACAGGTAGTGAAAACCCTCAAATTACTAGAGAAACCAGCCAAGGATATATCCTCTGAGTCTCAAGAGGAGGAGGATCGGGAGTATATCCCATCTGTCCATGGGAAAGACCCGGGTTTTCCTCTAGACAAGGCATTTGAGAGGCTCATCCTTCAGGAATGGAAACACCCTGAGAAGGGACAGAGGATGAATAAGACTCAGTCCTCCTTATACTCCCTATCCAGACGTAAGGAGCCCCTATTGAAAAATCCTAAAGTAGATGCAGCCTCAGTCTTCCTTGCTAAACAGACAGTTTTTCCAACAGAGGGGGACTGCTACCCTAACGATGCAACAGACAGGGCAGTCGAAAATGCCCTGCGAAGGGAATTAGAGTCTTCTTCCACAGCAGTGAGAATAAACGTTATTTCTTCCTGCGTGGCTAGAGCTCTAATGGTGTGGTTACAAGAGGCACAGGACCCGAGTATTTCAGATAGGAGAGCTCAGGTGTTATCTTCAAGAATTAATCTGGCTTCCTCTTTCTTAGCCGACGCCTCTATGGAGGCTATGCTATGGTCGGCCAGGTCAGTTGCCAACTCGATCTCAGCCAGACGCAAACTCTGGCTCCAATCATAGGACGGTGATAATACGGCAAAAAACCTTCTCACCTCCGCCCCTTACAAGGGCTATAAATTGTTCGGGATCTGTCTGGAAAAAGCATTTGCAGACGCAAACGACAAGTCCAAACAAAAGACTCTACAGCACATGGGCTCTAGGAAAACCTTTTTCGTGGCTCCAGTTTCAGACCCAGAGGGGGATATGGATCGGGATATGGATCAAGTAGAAAGTTCCATAATCAGTACAGACATGACCAATCCGGACGTTTCCCTTCTTGTAGAGGGGGTAGGGGTCACAGTTTTAGGCAGGACAAACAGAAGCCCAGGATTTTCACTCAGAACAACCGTAAACAAGAGGCATGACTATGCAAGGGACTTGGAAGTGGGAGGCAGACTGCAGTTTTTTTCAGAAGAGTGGTCGCAGTCCGTCTCCGATGCCTGGGTCCTCCAATGTGTAAACCCCGGCTACAAGATAGAGTTCAAGAGGGCTCCACCCCAAGCATTCTTCACCTCCCCAAGATCGGCCAACAACCAAAAGCACCTAGCCATGCTCCAGGAGTTGCAGCGGCTCAGAGACATTGGAGCGATAGAACCGGTTCCCCCAAACCAGCAGGGGAGGGGCCTCTACTCTCTCCTTTTCCTAGTGGGCAAGAAATCAGGGTCTTGGCGAGCGGTCTTGGACCTCAAACGACTGAACAGGGCGGTTCAGACCCCAAAATTCAAGATGGAGACAGTAACATCGATTTGTCGCACCATCAGGAAACGGGATTGGTTAGCCTCCCTGGACCTCCTCCACATTCCAATTTGGGAGCCCCATTGGCAGTGGCTGCGATTCTGCTACCTGGACACTCATTTCCAGTTCAGGGCCCTTCCCTTCGGCCTGTCATCAGCGCTGCGGACTTTCACCAAGGTTCTAGTACCGCTAGTGGCAAACCTTCGCAAGGAGGGAATCCACTTATACCCATATCTTGACGACCTCCTCCTACCGGCACAGAGTCTCACCAAGCTTCACAGGGATATCGACAGGACCATACATTACCTGGGGATCCACGGCTTCCTAGTGAATCGAGACAAACGTCACCTGAGCCCGACTCACACCATCGAACATCTGGGGGTCTTCATCGATACAATCTCAGGAGCAGCTTACGTGCCGACAGAAAGACAGGGCAAGATCCGGCAGAGAATACTCCTGTTAAGGTACCAGAAACGGACAAGGCTAAAGAGCCTTGCTCAACTGTTGGGCCTCCTGGTCTCCTGCACGAAGCAAGTGCAGTGGGCAAGATTCCCCCTTCGCCCCTTGCAGCGGCTGCTGAGGCCTTTTCAGCAAGAGCTTACCAGCAGGAAAAATCCATGGGTCACAATTCCAAGAAGCCTACCAAAATCAATGTCCTGGTGGTTAGGCCCAGCCGCTTTTCAGACAGGCGTTCCCCTGGAGGAACCGGAAAGAGTGATACTAACAACAGACATGAGTTTGAAGGGATGGGGAGCCCATATGGGAACGAGGTCGGTCCAGGGATTGTGGTCCCAGCAGCAATCACAACTGAGCATCAATATTCTCGAGCTGACAGCAATCCGTCTGACTCTACAAAGTCTAGCCCACGACATCGGCAATTCACACGTCCTGGTATATACAGACAACATAACAGCAAAAGCGTACGTAAATCACCAGGGAGGCTCAAGATCCAGGCTGTTACATCAGGAAGCTGTACAACTATTCACCTGGGCGGAGACCAATCTGAGATCCCTGAAGGCCNCCACGACATCGGCAGTTCACACATCCTGGTATATACGGACAACATAACAGCAAAAGTGTACGTAAATCACCAGGGAGGCTCAAGATCCAGGCTCTTACATCAGGAAGCTGTACAACTATTCACCTGGGCGGAGACCAATCTGAGATCCCTGAAGGCCCTTCATATAAAGGGGGTACAGAATGTACAAGCGGATTGGCTAAGTCGCCAGTCGATAGACCCACATGAGTGGGGCCTCCACCCGGAGGTCTTCAGGTACCTAACAACACAGTTTGGATATCCGGAGATGGATCTCTTCGCGACGAAAGAGAACCGAAAGACAGTTCGTTACATGGCAAAAACAAGGGACACGCACTCAGAAGCTGTAGACGCCCTCAATCACAGGTGGCCAAAGGGCTTGTTATATGCTTTCCCACCAACGCCCCCTCCTATCCAGAGTCGTAGCAAGGATCATCAACCAAGCAGCACACGTGATTCTCATTGCTCCTTGGTGGCCGAGGAGACCGTGGTTCTCCGACCTGGTGGAACTGAGTCAAGAACCTCCGATCATCCTGCCACTGCGCCCCGACCTGCTGTTGCAGGGTTCTCTATGGTGCAACTCCATCGTGACGCTAAAATTAACAGCATGGCACTTGAATGCTCGGCACTAAGGGGGGCAGGTTATTCAGAAGCTGTATTGACTACCTTACAGCAGGCTAGGAGACCGGCAACTAGAAAATCTTATGGGGCTACGTGGAAGGTTTTTGCTCTATGGGCAATGGATAGGGGGTTAGACCCATGTTTAGCACGTGTTCAGACTATCCTCCAATTCCTTCAGGAAGGTTTAGATAAGGGATTGTGCCCAAATACATTGGCACGCCAAGCAGCTGCCATTTCTTCGGTCCTGCAATCCATTTCAAAGAAAAGGTTCTTGCCACACAAACACATCACACAATTCCTGAGGGCAGCTAGGAATATATCCCCTCATGTAGTGCATAGGTGCCCATCCTGGAGTCTCAGTTTGGTGCTGGATGCTTTGACAGGCCTTCCCTTTGAACCGCTTAAGCATGTCTCCTTATACATGCTATCTCTAAAGGTGGTGTTTTGGTAGCGGTCACTTCCGCCAGAAGGGTGTCCGAATTGGGAGCCCTGTCCATGGAGGACAATTTCTGCCTCTTCAGTAAACAGTCAGTTACTCTCCGAATGGACGAGGCATTCATTCCGAAAGTTAATTTGGCCTTTCATAGGTCCCTGGATGTGGTTTTACCGTCCTTCTGCCCTAATCCTACTCACCCTAGGGAAAAAGTATGGCACACCTTAGATGTAAGGAGAGCTCTTAAAATCTACTCGAGAAGGACCAGATCTGTTCGGACAACCTCAGCCTTGTTTATTAACATTAGACCTTCCTATGGGGGAAAAAAGGCTTCCAAGTCACTGATTTTCCAGTGGGTTCGTCAGTGCATCATTGAGGCATATCAAGCCAAACATAAGGTTCCCCCGCTCCAGATTTGGGCCCACTCAGTGAGGAGTGCAGCTACCTCCTACACCTTTAAATCTAGAGCGTCATACTCAGAAGTATGCAGGGCGGCCACTTGGTCCTCCCTGCATACTTTTGTTAAGCATTACAAATTGGACCTGTTCAAATCCGCTGAAGCAGCGTTTGGCAGGAGGGTTCTGCAAGCGGTCCTGGAGGCTCCCGGGGCTGTTTTCTCCCACCCTTAAGGTATTTGGGCTCGGGTACACCCCAGCGGATCACTGCCAGGAGACAGAGAGAGAAACAAAAATTGGTCACCTACCTCGGTGAATTTGTTTCTTCTCTGTTGAACTGGCAGTGATCCGGCCCTCCCTGTCAAACAGCAAATTTCAAGATAGGGGGTGCTCCAGGGGTGTAATTAATAAATATATATATATATATATAATGTGTGTGTGTGTTGATGTATATAGGTTTACTTAGGTATAAGCAATAAATAGAATGGTTGATAGTGTAGGTCGCATAAGAAGAAGCACGTTTTTCTCTGAATCCCCTCAGCTTCCAGCTCCCAGTTGGGCCGTGCGGTAATTTGGGGAAGAGCGCATTAATGTTGTTGTTCTTAAGTAATTCCAGAGGTGGAGACGTGCCTCGGCTTGGATATAAGACTGATTAAAATGGCAGGCAGCTCCACGCATGCGCAGAAGGCTTCTTCTTTTTTCTTCTGCCTCCTGGCGGTCATCCACAGAGCTACCCAGCGGATCACTGCCAGTTCAACAGAGAAGAAACAAATTCACCGAGGTAGGTGACCAATTTTTGTTTCTCATGGGGCAAAATGCGCAGCATTTGGCTCTGGGAAAAACTCCCATCAGGCAAATACTGCGCAGCTTTTGTCTCATGAGGCACAGGTTTGTCTTCAATCACGCGGAGGATACAGAGCTGGAGGGGGGGGGAAATAAAAATAAAATTGAGCAAAAGCCTGGAAAACTGCCCAAAAGCCTGCTTCACACAAGATTGCATGGCACTGAGCTGCCAGTTGAAAAGCCTTTGGTCCAGGGTGCGGGCAATGCTGTAAACCTTCATGACTTCACAAACTGAATAAGGTAAACAATATAATACCCTTCTGGTCACAACGTGTTATATAAAAGACTTACTCCCAAAATTGGGAAGGAATAAAGAACAAAAATATACCTCATGAGCACATCCGCAGTGCATGTTTCATTGTTCGTCCAAAGTCACCGGTGTACATATGCCAAAGGTAGGGGGACTGGCGAAGATGTGGGCATCATGGTTCTTCCCAGACCAGCCGGCCAGTACCTCCATGAACCAGGTACAATGATCCACGATGGCCTGGAGAACCATGGAGAAAAACCCTTTTTGGTTCAGGTAGTCGTCTTTGCCATGGGGTGGGCAGATAATGGCAATATGACTCCCATCAATCGCCCCCCCCCTCTATACAGTTTGGGAGCCCCTTCCTCCTAAAGCCATCCATCACCTTTGCAGGGTCAGCGAACTGGTCAGGTCAGTCACCCAGTCTAGCAGCACTTCTGCTATCGCGGTGCAAACTTCAACGAGGATGGTGCCCACCGTGGAGGTTCCAACATCAATTTGCTGGGCGACAGAGCAGCAGGAGTCTTGAGTGGCAAGCTTCCATATGACAATAGGCACCTGCATCACCATGCTCTGTTTCTCCAGTTGCAACTTGAGCATCTCTGCTATCTGAAGGACAAACCGACAGGGCATCCACTTGACGTCTTGCCAAGAGGACAGCACATTCTCTCACTAGTCTGCTTTTCTCCTTGACCCAGGGTTTCTCCTTAACCCGCACAAGCCTTTTGGTGGGTACAGTCATGCACAGGCCCTTGATGACTGAAGCTGCATCTCCTGACAATTAGCTCTTGGCACACATCAGCTCCCCATATAGGGCTTCGACAGTTACCGGACGCCAAAGCAGGAGCTGCCTCCACAACGTGGTGTGCTCCATTACCACGACCACAACTCACGCATGAGTCCATCTGTGCCTTGCAATCTCATCTCACCAGTGACAGATGAACGTTTAGATCTGCTAAGTGGGTGGGGCTAAGTTTTGTACTTTGGGCTGGGGAAGGGGGCTAGGCATCCATGTGAGTGTGTGACTGTGTAAGAATGCCTGAACATTGAATCATTCTGTGTGTGTGTGAGTGTGTGTGTGTGTGTGTGTGAGAGAGAGAGGCATTGCATTGCTCTGTGTTTGTTTGTGTCTTTGTGTGCTCCTCAGCCCCACCAACATTTTTGCCCATAAGCTGCCACTGACTTAATTAATTACGTTGAACTACATATCATTTTGAAAATGATATGTAGTTCATTTTGAACCTGCTGGTTCACTCTTGGGTTGTGTTCAACAGCAAAAATGAAGACGTGGAACGTAATACTGAGCACCCTGATGTTCTCCAGATTCATTGCTGCATGTGTGAACTCTGCAGCCTATACCCCAAATACTTGGAACAGCTTAAAGAGCTGGACAGCTGCCTAGCTAGGATTGGCTACATGCCACATGTGAAGTTATTGACCACTGTTCGCTATGTGTTCTCCCACGGTGAAAATAGCCTGGAAGAAAGAAACAGCTAGGGCAGCTTTTTCTTCCCATTGTTTGCTGCAGGAAGGTGGGGGTTTGATGGGCAGAACACAGTGGGAAAGAACATCTGCCTGGCTTTTAGGTTTGTTGGGTTAAACCTGTGAGTGGGGGCTGCCTGCACACACATGAAATGCATGCAGGGCCTGCTGTTTATTAGGTTGGACGTGCTGAACATGTGAGTGGGGGCTGCACAGACTGAACACAGACTCCAGTGGGCTATCATCTCACTTGTTTTCACCCAGAGAATGAAGAGGAATAAGATGGGTTTAGTGGGAGAGATGAGGGGTTCAGTCTTGGGCATGTTAAATTTCAGATGATGGGTAAGTCATCCAAATTGAGATGTCAGAAGGACAGTGATAGTAGAGAAAGGGCTGGGATGGAGAGAGAGTTGGGTGTGACAAGCATACAGGTGAAGCTGTGAGAATCTATGAGTTTGCCCTGGGATAGACAGTAAAACAAGAAGAGAAGTGGGTCAGAGACAGAGCCCTGGTGAATCATGGGAGTGAAGAGAATTAAGGCAGAGCGTGTGTGGCAGGGCACAGCTGCGTGAGACAAGCTAGCCCTTTAAGAGAGGGGGCACCAGCTAGGAGACTGGGCTAGCAAAGTGACCAGCGCTGATCGGAAGGAGGGACAGCACCTAAATGGAAGGCAGCTAGATTAGGGTGTGGTGGAGCCAGCGCTGGGGTTTTCCTTTGAAATGGGACCCACTCATCCCCCACCCACCTGAGCACCCATCTGAAGCTGGCATGGGTGGGCGCAAACTGCTGTAACCCACTCATGCCCACAAATGGAGCATCAGGGAAAAATCTGGGATGCTCCATGCGGGGCAGGAGTAGGTGATGTGTGGGTAGTGGCGCACACTCAGCACAAACCTGCGTCATCCCATTTAAACACCACCTACCCGAGGTAGACGGACCCGCCCTGAAGCCATGCCCCTTTAAATGGCCTAGGTCACTGAGCATGCTCCCTGAAGAATAGAAATGTTGTGAGAAACTAAGTCCCTGAGCATGCCCAGTAAGAGTAGGCTTCTCTAACCATGCCCAAGGCCTATAAAAACTCAGAGAATTCAGCTGTTTGGGGAAAGTCATAGGAGGAGGATCTTCTGAGAGAACTCTACATGAGCCAGAAGTTGGGAAGGCTCGGGAGGGCTCAGAGGGTGTTGCATGAGCCAGAGGGGCTGCAGGGTGGAAGACGGATGAGCTAGCAGCCTGAAGACTGAGTTAAAGCCAGAAAGATTGTGACTGGCTAAAGAGATAATCTAGGAGAGTAGCCAGATGGTTGATGGAGATTGTATGGTGGAGTCTGTATTAACTGAGACGGTATAAAGGTGGAGAAAGTGAAACTGATATAAAGACTGAGTGGAGATAATAAAGAGACACTAAGGTAAGGTCCCCAAAAGTAAGTGACTTGTTGGGGTCCAATCCTGCGGGGACGTACCCCAGGCAAATGACACCCTGTTACAGTGTGGTCAAATGTGTCAAAGGCAGCAGAGAGGTCAAACAGGAGGAGAATGAAATAAAAAAACTTAGCTCTGGGAGGAGATTTAGTCATCACTTCTCCACTAAATAAACTAGTTTGTTCAGTATATTATGGAGATAGTTTAGGAATGTAATAGTTAATGAAAGTCTATTTTTCTTGCAGGTGAAGAAGCAGGTCCATGTAATCGATGCATCTACACACCAGGAGAACCAGGTCTTCCTGGTGCTTCTGGGCCTGAAGGTCAACCAGGAATTAGCGGTAAAGTACTGTGGCATTTCTAAAATGTTGTTTGGATTTAGCACCATTTCTTTTTACCCACAGAAATATAAAAGATGAAATCTTGACTCCACTAAACTCATTGGGAAGTCCATGCATCTCTTTGTTGCTGTTTTGATTTCTGGGATTATATTTAAATCTCCAAACTGGGTCACAGACAAAATGTTTTGGAACCACTGGGTTATGCATTATATCTGAAGCAGCAGCAGTTCTCTGTGCTGTACAGTATTAATATCCTGACAAATATCTTTCACTTGTTTGGTTTTTGTTGCTAATTATGCGGCTTTCATCACAGGTGAGGAAGGAATAGATGGTTCTAAAGGATCCCAAGGCTCTCCAGGGACACAGGGCCTTCCTGGACTTCAGGTAAGGATTAGATTCAATGGATTTTAAATTACTGATTTCTTCGCAAATAGCCTTTGTCTATGTTGGAAAGACAGATTTTGGATTTGGAGACCTCTGGTTGGGCATAGAAATTACATGACTATATTCAGTTTTTCTTTGAAAAGATAATAGGCTTATATGACCACTAAGACCATGATCCAAAGTACACATGCGTGAGGACCAAAACTAGAGTTGCATGCACACACAATGTGTGCGTGCAGGGTAGCCCCAGGGAAGTCGCCCAGCTTCTGATTCCACTATCACCCAGGAGAGGGACAAGTGGGATGAAGTGGCTGCTACAGTGGCGGCAGGGTTAGAGGGGGACTTACTTTCCCAGGACCACTCCGCGTGTGTATGTGTGCATGCCCAACTTTTGGTCCATGCATCCGTGTGGATCTTGGATTGGGGTTACAGACTACAATTGTGCTCTTGACCTTTTTCTAAGGATCCCAGGGGGACTACACACACATGAAAGCACAGTGCTGTTAACAATTACTGGGCTGGCCTTTGAATTCAATAAAATTCCTAAAAATTCCTTTTGACTTTTAGGAAGACTCCAGGCCAGCTGCTGATTGTTCACACTCTCCCTTGGTTCTAGAATTGCTCCATGTTTTCTCCCAGCAGCCTAGCTGCTCCTCATTTGGCCCCTTTTAGCCTCTGCCTGTGAGAATGGGGTATCTTAGCAATGCAAGACGCAGCACATCCTACCAAATTTGGAATGACTAGGAGTGAGAGCCTTCTCTGTCCTAACCCTGGTTCCTTCTGTGATCATAGTTGGGTCTCTTAATATCTCCAGCTTATTTTCCCTGTCTCTGAAATAAGGCTTATGAGGAGTGTAATGGTGCCAAGCCTACAGAAGATTGGGGAGAAGAATTAGTCAGTGCTTGCAAAACAGTTGTATACATACTAAAACTTACCAGATGGCACCCCATCCTGGAACCTCCTAGTTTACAAACCCTTTTTATAATGCAGACAACTATGTGCAGACTCATCCATAACCCATAGGGTTCAACTCTTCAGCATGGGGTGGAAATATGTCACAGCTTCACCTAAACTTGTGCATGTACCTTCTTTCCTTAGAGCCTGTGAGGAACGGATCACTCTCCAAAGCAGTTTTTCTGCCTTGCTTCTCAGAGCTCCAGGGATTGTAGGGGCACTATCCTTTCAGAGAGGACAGAGTATGTTCTTTCCACTGTGGAGAGCTAGTTCTGTTGGCTGGGGAGGGAAGTGGAGACACACTTACATGCTGTTGAGATCTGCCTTAGACTTTGTTGTAAACAACAGCAGCAGCAACACCGTATGAGCTCCTCAGCCAACTAGGGTTGACACCTTATGTATATTTTTCCAGGCCACGTATGAAAAGTACATGTTACAGGGTCTGCACTGGTGCTATAGGTGCAAATGCAGACCCTGCAAAATGTATTTTTCATAAGTGGCCTGGAAAAATATACATAAGGTGGCAACCATCCCAGGATCACCCAGAGTGCAGCATGTTCCAGCTCTGGCCCTACACCGAGGGCTCATAGTAAACAGAGCAGAGACAGCAGTACTAGCTTTACTGCTCTCAGCAATTCCCATGTGCAAAGTAGGCTCTCTGTATAGCTGTTCAGACCATCCTTGTATCTCCATGCAATACCAGTCTTGTGCAAAGGAAAACAACCAAAGATCTGGTCTGGAAAATTCACTCAAGTAAAGCCTAAGTGAGAAGAGAATCTGACCCAATAAGACAGTAGTAGGGAACCTTCTCTTGTCCATGGGCTACTTGAAAACTAGGACAATCTCTTTGAACTAGATACAAGTTGGGAACTGAAGCGCTTAAGGAGTGTCCTCAGACTGGGTGAAGCAACGAGAGGCTACAGGTCATGGATCTATGCCACGAATCCTTTCCTATCCTTAAGCGCATGCCTGCATCTCTGCTCCCTTCCCACTGAGCTCACTTTTTTAGTGCTTGTGGGGAGGGACTGGATCCAAGTGTCAGATCCAGAAATTCGAAAGACTTCAAATAAAGCCAGCCACAGGCAGAATTTGGCCCATGAACCAATGGTTTCCCACCCCTTCAATAAGAGGAAAGGAAGAAGAAAAATACATGCTTATTCTTATTGGTCAAACTGAATTTCACTAGCGGTGAAACCAGATTTAAACAATGACACATCAAAATGTTTATCCTAAAATAGAAAAAGAAATAGTTCACTCTTAATTGTTTTTATAATATGCAAGCTATATGACGACGTGACATAGACCCAACATGGAAATTATTAACTGTTGTGTCCTAGGGACTTCTGGGTGTTCCAGGAAACCAAGGATTTCAAGGACCAAAGGGTGAACCAGGATATGTGTGTCCAGAAAGGCAAATGGGAGAGAGAGGAGATCCAGGTCTCAGAGGACCTCCAGGTTTCAGAGGTTTGGATGGATTATCTGGAAAACTTGGTTTAAAAGGTGCAAAGGGCTCTAAAGGTGAACAGGTTGGTATGTCATTTTCAAAATGATATGTAGTTCAACGTAATTAATTAAGTCAGTGGCAGCTTATGGGCAAAAATGTTGGTGGGGCTGAGGAGCACACAAAGACACAAACAAACACAGAGCAATGCAATGCCTCTCTCTCTCACACACACACACACACACACTCACACACACACAGAATGATTCAATGTTCAGGCATTCTTACACAGTCACACACTCACATGGATGCCTAGCCCCCTTCCCCAGCCCAAAGTACAAAACTTAGCCCCACCCACTTAGCCCAGGGTTCAAGCGTAGGACAGCCCCTCTCCCTCCTTGCAGCCCAGTTCCCCACAGCCAAGGATCCATGGTTCCTACCACCCATCCCAGATGCCCTCTTTCCCAGCCCAGGCTCCAAGCCTAGACCAGCCCCCTTTTCCTTCTAGCCCAGATGCCCCCATGCACCTCCGTTCCCCTACTCCAGCCCAGAGTTCAAGACCATCCCCACTCCACAGCCCAGGATCTAGGCCTAGGCCCATCTCTCTCCAAATCCCTGAAACCCAGTTTCCCCCTCCCCAGCTCAGCATCCAAGGCCAGGCCCTTTCTCCTTCTGTCCCCTGTCAGTGCTCCGCACGGGTAGCTCTGCGTATGACCAACAGGAGGCAGAAGAAGAAATTCCTGATGCACATGCGCGGGGCTGCCCATCTCCAGTCTTATCTTCTGCCTTCGTCCGTTAGGAAGGCATTCAGCGCTCTCCCGAACTTCGGGGGGGAAAAAATAGAAGGGAGAAAGAAATAGCGAACGAAGAGGAAAAAGGGGGAAAAGGATTGGCTGCGTGCCCAGCAACATCTCGGGCAGTGGCACAAGCGGGGGCGGGCTTCGAGCTACTTTTCACCCCCACCCCTCCATTCTGGCCCCAAGGTTGCTGTGCAAAGCGCCCAGGAACCGGGGATCCCTGCGCCGCAGGAACAAGCGGAACAACGTCCCCCCCCACCGGGACAAGCAGGGTTTGGACCGCAGGCTGCCGCGCAAAGTGCCTGGGAGCCGGGACAGTTAGTGAGCTGTGGGCAGATCCCACTCAATGAGCACGGAGGTTGCTGTGCAAGGTGCCTGGGAACCAACTGCAGGAGCCATGAGTGCAGCCCCGCCAAGGGCTAACGGGGCCATCATCCCCTCCCGCTCCCTCTAACCGCGCTGCAGGCTCTAAACAGCCGGCAACAACTTGGGAGCAACATCCCACCTCCCTTAAATCCGAGGGCTACGGGAAGGGAAAATGGAGGGAGCAGCTGAGCTGGGAGCCCCTCAGGCAACGCCGAGGCAGGGCGAGTCCCCCACAGACATCGCCTCCCTCGCGGCCTCTATGGCCAAGATCCAGCAGTCCCTGGATCGCCTGTGGGAGTTACAGCGTAAGGGGGATAACAACCCCTCCCCTCCCCCCACCGCAGACCCAAAGGCGGGAAAAGCCCCGCGCAAAACAACAAAGTCCAAGCGGCCATTAGGGGGCTACAAGACCAGACTCCTGAGATCCCCTCACCACTCGGCTGAGGAAAGTGGGGGAGAGTCTCATTCAAAGAGACCTAGAGAGCAGGCCCTAGCGGATCTGGCATTAGAGTCAGACCTGGACTCTCCCCAGGAGTGGGAGGACCTAGAGGACTTTGCCGCTCTGGATTTCCAAGACCCCAGGGACAGGGAGAAGCAATTTCCCCTGCCATGCAGGAGTGAATTCATGTCCGAGGTCGCTAAGACCCTTAAACTGGTGGAGAAACCATTGAAAGAAGCCTCATCAGACTCCCAGGAGGATGAGGAACGGGATTATATCCCCTCTTGTCATGGGAAAGAATTGGGTGCCCCCCCTAGACAAGGCACTTGAGAAACTGATCCTGGGGGAATGGAAACAACCAGAGAAAAATCAAAGGATGAATAAAACACAGGCCTCACTGTATTCTCTATCCCGAAAGAAGGAACCCCTCTTAAAAAATCCAAAAGTGGATGCAGCTGCTGTTTCGCTAGCAAAGCAGACGGTGTTTTCCACAGAGTGGGACTGTTTCCCCAAGGACCCCACAAATAGAGGGATAGAATCCTCTCTGCGGAAGGGGTTGGATTTCTCGGCCACTTCGCTGAGGGTCAGCCTAATGTCCTCTTATGTAGCAAGAGCCCTACTAGCTTGGACTCAGGAGGCACAGAGTTCGCAATCTCTGATAATAGGGCATAAGTGCTCGCTGCCCGGATCAACTTGGCTACAGCCTTCTTGGCGGACTCCACTATCGATTCTATGCTATGGTCCGCTAAAGCAGTGGCCTCGTCAGTCTCAGCAAGACGTAAGCTATGGCTTAGATCATGGCAGGGATATTCCACCGCCAAGAATCGCCTCGCAACAGCCCCCTACAAGGGTTTTAAGTTGTTTGGAGTCTGTCTGGACACTGTCTTAGCAGATGCAAATGACAAAACTAAGCAGAAGTCTCTACAGAAAATGGGGGCGAAAAAGAATCTTTTTCGTGCCTCCTCTTATAGACCTAGAGGAGCATTTACCTCGGGGTACGGAATTTTCAGGAGACAAGGTCAATATAGTTTTGACCAGGCAAATAGATTCAACCTCCGTAGGGGAGGTATAGGCCAAGGGTTAAGACATGACAAGCAGAGACCGAGAGGTTTCCCCCCCAAACCAGAAAAAAGCAGAGGCATGACTAACCAGATCTGCTGGAAGTCGCAGGCAGGCTTCAACATTTCTCAGCAGGCTGGGAGCAGTCAGTCTCCGACGCATGGGTCCTGGACTGTGTCTCCCACGGTTATCGAATAGAATTAAAGAGCTCTCCCACCCAGGGCTTCATCCCCTCCCCAGGGTCAGCAAATCAACACAAGCAGTCTGCAGTGCTGGGAGAAACTCAGAGACTCATAGCTATCAGGACCATAGAACCAGTTCCCTTAGAGCAGGTGGGTCTAGGACTGTACTCAATCCTATTCCTTGTGCCCAAGAAGTCCGGAGGCTGGAGGGCAGTCCTGGATTTAAAAAGATTGAACAAGTCGGTGCGATACCAGCGTTTCAAGATGGAGACGGTATCCTCAATCTGCCAAGCCATCAGAACCAACGACTGGCTGGCATCCCTAGACCTCAGGGACGCGTACCTCCATGTCCCAATATGGGAACCGCACCGAGCTTACCTCCGCTTCTGTTACCAGGGGGATCACTACCTGTTCCGGGCACTACCATTCAGCCTCTCTTCAGCACCAAGGACCTTTACCAAGATCCTGGTACCATTTGTGGCAAACCTCAGGAAGGAGGGGATACACCTCTACCCATATCTCGACGATCTGCTACTGCGGTCGAATTCCCGAGAGAGGCTCCTGGAAGACCTGGACAGGACAATGACATACCTCATGGAACACGGTTTCCTGGTCAACAGAGAGAAGAGTCACCTATCACCATCTCACACGTTGGAGCACCTCGGAGTATTAATCGATACTACCTTAGGCAACGCGTACATCCCAGCAACCAGACAACAACACATCAGGGCAATACTAGCGAGCCTCAAGCACAGGCACCGGGCGAGATTAAAGTTTCTAGCCCAGTTACTAGGGCTACTGGTTTCTTGCTCCAAACAAGTACAATGGGCACGATTCCACCT
This sequence comes from Sphenodon punctatus, assembly GCA_003113815.1. Taxonomy (NCBI): domain Eukaryota; kingdom Metazoa; phylum Chordata; class Lepidosauria; order Sphenodontia; family Sphenodontidae; genus Sphenodon; species Sphenodon punctatus. The sequence goes on from QEPC01005786.1 coordinate 1,698,674, forward strand.
TCGCCCCTTGCAACAGCTGCTGAGGCCTATGCAACTAGAGCTCACCAGAGGGCTCAGTCCTTGGGTCACCATTCCTCGGGGATTCGTGAGGTCAGTGTCCTGGTGGTCAGACCCAGAAACATTCAAAACGGGAGTGCCTCTCTCCGAGCCATCTCAGGTAATGCTAACAACAGATGCCAGCCTGACGGGATGGGGAGCCCAGATGGGAACCACATCGGTGCAAGAGCTATGGTCCCAGTCGGATCTAGAACAGAACATCAACGTCCTGTAACTCAGAGCAATCTGCTTAGCCCTACAGCAACTGATCCATCTAATCGGATTTGCACACGTAGTGGTCTACACGGACAACATATCAGCAAAAGCATACATCAATCACCAAGGGGGATCCAGGGCACTTTCACTCCAACGCGAAGCTGTCAGACTATTCACGTGGGCACAACTCAACCTACAGTCCTTAAAAGCGCTACATATCAAGGGAACAGAGAATCTCCAGGCGGACTGGCTGAGTCGCCAGACGTTGGACCCGCACGAGTGGCAATTGCATCCGGAAGTATTCCAGTCCCTGGTGAAGAGGTTCGGCCACCCAGTCCTGGACTTGTTTGCGAGCAAGAGCAACAGACAGGTGCACAGATATATGGCAAGGATGGCGGACAGGACAGCAGAAGCAGTCGACACCCTAAATCAAGAGGCCTCCTCTATGCCTCTCCTCCATTCCCACTTATATCAAGGACAATAGCCAAAGTTATCAGGGAACGGGCACAGGTGATCTTGGTGACTCCTTGGTGGCCAAGGAGACCCTGGTTTTCCGACTTAGTGCAGTTGAGTCAGACAACTCCTTTTCAACTACCATCAAGGCAGGATCTATTAGCACAGGGGCCCCTGTTATGCAGCAACATTCCCATCCTAAAGCTGACAGCATGGCGCTTGAGCGCTCTGCCTTAAGAGCACAGGGTTATTCGGAGGAGGTACTGGCCACCTTACAGCAGGCTAGACGTCCTGCTACCAGGAAAGCTTATAGCTCATCTTGGAAAACCTTTGCCAACTGGGCAGGGGAAAGAGGGTTAGATCCCTCTCAAGCAGGGTTGAACATAATTCTTCAGTTCCTTCAAGATGGTTTGAAAAAGGGCTTACGGCCAAACACACTGGCTTGCCAATCGGCAGCCATTGCCTCGGTCTAACAATCGATTTCCCACAAACGCATCTTTCCACATAGGCATATTAAACAATTCCAACAAGCGGCTCGTAACATCTCTCCGCCAGTGATCCACAGGTGCCCTTCGTGGCGCCTCAGCCTCGTCTTAGATGCCCTTACCAGGGCCCCTTTTGAGCCACTCAGGCATGTATCTTTATACATGCTCACCCTTAAGGTAGTATTTTTGGTGGCAGTTACTTCAGCCCACAGGGTGTCTGAGTTAGGGGCATTATCAATGGAAGACAATTTTTGCTCCTTTGGCAACCAGTCGGTTACACTCAGAATCGACGAGGCATTTATTCCCAAGGTGAACTCGACCTTTCATAGATCTCAGGTGTTAGTTCTTCCATCATTCTGCCCCAGCCCTACCCATCCTCAGGAAAAAGTATGGCACACTCTGGACGTCAGGAGAGCCCTGAAGGTCTATCTTAAGAGGACCCAGGGCTTGAGGTCTACTTTGGCCTTATTCATCAATATCAGACCTAGATATGGAGGAAAGAAGGATTCAAAGGCCTTGATCTCAAAATGGGTAAAACAGTATATAGTAGAGGCATACAAGGCAAAGAACAAGGTTCCCCCATTGCAGATTTGGGCGCATTCTGTCAGAGGAGCGGCCACCTCGTATGCCTTTAAGGCTAGGGCCTCCTATGACGAAATTTGTAGGGCAGCGACATGGTCCTCCCTACAGACCTTTGTCAAACATTGTAAGTTAGATTTCTTCAAGTCCGCGGATGCGGCGTTTGGCAGGAGGGTCTTGCAGACAGTTCTGGAGGTTCCCAGGGCTGTTTGCTTCCACCCATGATTTGGAGCTCGGGTACATCCCGTGCGGAGCACTGACAGGGGACAGAAGGAGAAACAAAAATTGGTCACCTGCCTCGGTGAATTTGTTTCTGTTCTGTCCTGCTGTCAGTGCTCCGTCCCTCCCTGTCAAACAGCACTAGTTCAGATGGGGCGAATGTAGGAATGATAAGTTATTCTTAGTATTAGTTAGTTCTTAGGCGATTAAGCGTTGATCTGAAGGTAGTATTCATAAGATCCCTAGAGGTATCTCATACGTTAACGACTATGATTAAGAAATTTCAGGAAGCTGGAGACGGCAATTGGCTTGTTATAGACTGGAGATGAGCAGTCCCGCACATGCGCATCAGGAATTTCTTCTTCTGCCTCCTGTCGGCCATACACAGAGCTACCCGTGCGGAGCACTGACAGCAGGACAGAACAGAAACAAATTCACCGAGGTAGGTGACCAATTTTTGTTTTCCCAGGCCTGGACTGGCAGTGCCATCTCCCCTTACCAGCAGCAGTAGGTGAGCAGGAACAGGCTGTGAAGGTGGGAGGCAGCAGAGGTCCCCAGAGGAAGGCAGTGGAGGCAGGCAGCAAACTCCAACATTGTGCAGGAGAGGAAGTGGGTGGCTCAGGCCTAGAGCTGCAGCACAATCACTGCTCATGGAGTGACAGGGCTGCAATAACACACTGCCTCCGAGGCCATGGTATTCTGGTGCAGAGACTGAACCACCTACTTGTGTTGTCCAATAATACATCTTAGAGCTAGCCTTATCTTCATACATAAATGTCTGCATAAAGTTCCTCAGAAACTTTATGCACAGGGCCTGTCAGCTGAGAGGGGCACGCTAGCGCTGGCTCAATGGAAAGGAGGCTCACGGCCAGCCCTGGCCATGACCCCCTTCCATGCCCGCTGCTCTCCTTTCCTGGCGGGAAGAAGAGGAGTGGGGATCAAAGCCAGTGTGCGACATCCCCCCTCCCCCTCTCCATTCAGGAGAGGAACAGAGGGGATCGCAGGATCCACATGGCTCCTCTGGAGGGGCTGTGCGCTGATCCCCGTTCCTCTCTTTGGATGAGGGGAATGGGGCTTTGGGAGGCTGGGGCAAAGGTACTGAGGGGGGAGCAGAGAGCGTGAGGGCACTGGAAGAGGGGTGTTGGGGGGGGAGTATGGAGGGCAGGAGTGCTGGGGGCACAGGCTGCTGAGGGGTGGGTGGTTTGGGGAGGAGCACAGAGGGTGGGGTTGCTGAAGAGTAGGTGCTGAGGGAGGGTCTTGGGGGGAGCACAGAAGGCACAGATGCTGAGGGTGGGGGTTGGGAACGGGGCTGGTGGGTCACTAGCCTGGGGGTGGGACAACAGGGCATTCCAAAGCACTCCATCATGGCTCCCTGGGCAGGTCCAGGGTGGAGGCTGCATCCCCTACAGGCAAGGAGGGATCACTGCAGACTCCCTGAGCGGGCTGAAGCAGGGAGCAGCTGATCCCAGGTGCATATTAATGTGCAGAGTTTGGGGCTTGGATTGGGACCCCTGAACCTCTGATTCTCAGCCATAATCGGGTTCCCTCAAAACCTGAACACACAGCCCTAATCCAGAGCCAGGGATATTTACCTTAACCATGCACTTACATTGAATTTTTCTGTCCCTTAACTCAGTGGTCACATTTTCAGAACTTTGCATTCAGTATTCATTTATTTAAAAATGAGGAACATGTTGGCATGTACACAAGTAGAAATGGAACAAACCTAGGGTGGTTTGGGTTTGAAAAAAAACACCATAAACCTGTCAAGCTTGTTCTGGTCAAAATGAAATCATGTATTTTAAAACATTTTCTTTGGTTTCTAGTGGATGGTGGGAGCATCCTGTTGAAGGGGGGAAATGCCATGTTTTTACAATCGATTTTCTTCAAATTTAGAAATTCAGAGGCCTTCATTTTTAATTCGGAATTTACAGATCCGATTCAGATGTGGACATCCCAAGCCTTTAGCCCCTAATATTAAGAGAGTCATTGCTTTCTCAGATGTAGCCAAAACAGAATGTGACAAACACAGAAGGTGGACTCGCATGTAATGCTGATTAAATGCAGATTTGGTGTTTAGATTTTATCTGAACATCAAATTTGCATTTAAAGTGGGGCTGGAACTGCCATTAACTCTCACACGTAACGCTAATCTGGTGCTCATTATACATGTTTCAGGGCCCCACAGACATCAGATTTAATCAGTGTTATATTTGAGTCCACCCAGAGTTAGACATACATGGCATGTGTATGAGATGCATACTTTATATGTATGATTATTTCTGTATGGCTCAAAATGGAAGCAAATGTGTAATACTATTATGATTACAATCTGTTTCAATTTTACATGGAAAATTATGTGGGCAGCTTCCACTACAAAAGGTCAAATTTAGTCAAACCAAAGCAATGATAAAATAATTTTTGCTAGCCTCTACAAAGGTATGATGGCAGGATGATTAAAACAGTCAAATGAATCCTTGAAAGTCATGAGACCAAGCCTTGCTGGTTCCTATGCAGGATGGCCACTTCATGTACATAAACCCAGTGGTGGATGGCGCTAAACCAGTTCTTAATTTGTAAACAAAATGAATTGCAAGGTGTAGCAGGGGGTCTTCGCAGGACCACATGGGGCACTGGAGTGTCAATGGGGGATTAGCACTACCCCTCTGCTGGGCCTATTCAGCCCTGGCCTTGGCTGAATCCCCTTCTGAGGAAGGAGGTACCCTACACCAGTCCAGAGGGTATCAACTCCACAGTCTGCATTGGACACAGTGTCCACAATCCTTCCGGCTGCCAGCTTATCTGCCTTTACCCTGCAGGCCCAGGTCAGTCTCAGTCTCTCTCAGGCACAGGAGCAACCTAGAACAGCCCCCCAAAGTCCAGCCAGCCATGCCTCAACCCCAGGCTCTGGCCAAGCCTTCCCCACGCAGGAGGCTCCCTCCTGGGCACAACCTCTCCCACTTGCCTGGGTCCACTCTGGTTCTCCAACCTTCAGCACCTTGGAGAGCTAGAGTGGGAAGGATCTGCTTCAGGCTTCTTCAGGGAGATATTTGTCCCTTCAGCTCCCAGGCAGAGACTGCCTCCTTTCTGCCTTGTCTTTCCTTATATACCGGCAGAGTGGGCATGGCCATGCTTTCTTTCCTCAGGCTTAAAGGGACAGTATTTTGCCCACTCTGTCCCTGGAGTTATCAGCCTGGCCTCCTCATAGGCTGATCTTTAGCTATGGGCTGGCTCTCCCAGGCACATGTGCTCAGCCCTCCAGCTGGCCCATTCAGTCCCCTCTTAAAGGGGCAGCAGACCCGCAGGACTGCTCCCTGCTACACAAGGGCCCAAGCTTGTCCCAGAAGCCGCACTCCTGCTCCAGAAGACACACCTCCTGGCCCAAAGCTTGTCAGAGCAGGGAAATGAACCCTATTCTCCAGCTAGCAAGCCAGCCACTGGACCAGCCTACCTCTCTACAGCTGAATATAAAACGAGTTCCTGTGATTTAATCTATACAATGATCAGAGCAGGGTGGTGGGGTCAGGTGTGGAGGGAGGAAAGTCATTAAGAAAGTCCAAATAAACCATTCAGTTTCTGGCTTTCATTTACAGCCCTAAAACAGCCAATATCAACCTTTTCCTGGTCTTTCCCATTTCAGGGTGCACACTCCTACTGAGAACATTTCCCAGGACTCAGCCCCTCCCGTTTGAATTTAATTGCTGGGGCTGAGCCCTGGCAAGCCCCGCCACTCTCACACACAAATTAAACTCTACTTCTGACCCACTGGGTGGGAAAAGTCAAAGACAATCAGAAGTGGCTAGCCACACTGCTCATTTGTATGCTATAGATTTCAGTAACTGACATGCCTTAACTATTTTGTTCTCATGAGAGACAGCAGTCAGTGCTCCGGGATGGACTTTGACTTTGATTCTATGTTATGTGAATATAAATTAGACCAAGCAACTGCTGACACTCCCTCCTTTTAGCTGCAAACATTTCTCTAAGAGCTTGGATTAGAAGATCATTCTTAGAAAAATCAAATGGCCATATTCTGCAATGGGAAAATTAATTACTACTAGGAACAGGATGACAGTTTCTTTTTGGATCTCACAAAGGCAAACGGTTTAGGAGAACATATCACAAACTGACCATTTTGGATCTCTAAGGAGATTCAAGCACAATGAAGCTATATTGCATCACATATACCTACTTAGCAACCAGTTCAGTTCAAACAGTAACATAGGCCATTTTCACATGTTACCTGAAAGCAGGGGCGTGGGGTGGGGGTGGGGGGGGCGGTTTCCTCCAGAGCAGTCGCAGCTGTATTCTCATGGGAATTGATGCACGTATGAATGCACTATTCCAGTTTTATCCCACAAGAGCACTTGCACATGACAGGGTCCCTCAATGTAGCTTTTACAATGGTGGGTGTTCTCATGGCATAACAGTGGAATTGCACATTCCTATGTGCACTAATTCCCTTGAGGATATAGCTGTGATTATTCTGACAGAAGTCCCACCCACCCTACCCACCCTGCCAGGTAAAGTGTGAAAGTGGCCTCAGAAGTTTTTCTAAAACAAAATACTCGGTATTTGTTTCCCTTTATTTATTTAGATTTATACCCCCACCCTGTTCCTATAGGGTGGGGGCTCAGGGAGGCTCACAATAAAAACATAAAATACAAATATAAAATACATAATTAAAAACCCACAAAACTAAAAACTCCCCCCAAATCTATCCCTGCCCATTGAATGCCTGGCCAAACGAAAAGGTCTTACACTGCCTCCGGAAGGCATTCAAACTAGGGTTTAGACAAACCTCCAAGGGCAGAGAGTTCCAAAGCTGTGGGGCAGCTACCAAGAATGCCTTTCTGCGGGGCCGAGTCGTATGAAACTGGGCCAATGATGAAACCTTCAAGAGGGCAGTCTTGGCAGATCTTAAGGGCCGCAAAGGGACAGAAGGAGAAAGGCAATCCTTCCGTTATGTAGGGCCCAAGCCATTTAGGGCTTTAAAGAGCAATACCAGCACCTTGAATTGTGCCCAGAATGCTTTAGGCAGCCAGTGCAGACTGTTCAGCACTGGAGTAATGTGCACCTGATGACCCACCCCATCAAGAGGCAGGCTGCCCCATTCTGCACCAGCTGCAGCCCCTGAACAGTCTTCAAGGGCAGCCCCACATAGAGCGCATTGCAGTAGTTCAACCTCGAGATAATGAAACCATGAATGACGGTGACCAAATTCATGTTGGAAAGAAAGGGATGCAGCCTTCTCACCAGATGGAGTTGACAAAAGGCACTTCTGGTCACAGCTGCAACCTGACCTTCCAGGTGCAGCTGAGGAGCCAGGAGCAACCCAAGGCTATGTGCCTGGATAGCAAGGGGAAGCCGGAACCCATCCAAAATTAATCGACCCACAAGCCACAGGGCTGGCCAACCATCATCACCTCACACTTTTCTGGATTCAGCTTCAGATGACTCACCTACATCTAGTCCCCAAGAGCAGCCAGGCACTGAGTAAGCACCAAGACTTCAGGATCTGGGTCAAATGAAAAGGATAAGTAGATTTGGGTGTCATCCACATATTGAAGACAACACACCCCAGATCTACACACAATCTCACCCAGGGGCGTTAGATACACACCTGGGAGACAGGATGGAACCTTGCAGGACCCTACAAGAGAGGGTACAGGGGGAATAACAATTGCCCATCACCACCTGCTGCAACCTCCCAGACAGGAATGAACGGAACCACTCTAGAGCCATCCCATGAACCCCTGCCAGGTCCCACAGCCATATCAATAATAGCTCATGGTCGACTGTATCAAAGGCTGCTGAAAGATCTAAAAGGATCAACCGAGTACAATTTATTTATTTTATTTATTTCAAAGTATTTTTATCCTGCACCCTCCTGCTTAGATAGCAGCTCAGGGCGGTTCACAACAAGCCAAACAGTAAAATCAACAATTAAAATCACAGCTTAAAATTTAAAACTCATTAAAATTACTAAAAGACCGGAACCAAAACCCCTCCCCAGCCCTCCTCACCCCCCAACCCCATCCCACCCTACCTGTCTCCCTACCCAAAAGCCTGACAGAACAGCCAGGTCTTACACTGTCTCCAGAAAGAGGGGAGGTCCGGGTCTAGGTGGGCCTCCACAGCATAGGAGCAGCCACCGAGAACGTCCTCCTCATCATCGTCACTCGGGAAGCCTAGGGGACTTTGAGTCTGGGTTTCCCCGGCCAACCGCAGAGGCCGCACCACTGCCTGGGGCATGAGGTGTTCCCACAGGTAAGTGGGGCCCAGACTGTTAGATCAACACCAACACCTTGAATCGGGCCCGGAAGACAATAGACAGCCAGTGCAGAGAATGGAGCACTGGTGTAATGTGCTCACGATGACCCATCAATATCCCCTGTCAGCCTCTAGGCAAAGATCATTGACCAACGTCACAAGCACAGTCTCAGTGCTATACCCAGGATGAAAGTCAGACTGGACATGGGTTCAGGAATCCAATTGTACCTAAATATCTCAGCAGCTGCCTGGCAATTACCCTTTCAATAACCTTCCCTAAAAAAGGAAGGTTAGAGATGGGGTGATAGTTGCCCAAGGAATCGGTGTCAAGTGATGGGTTTTTGAGCAGGGGCCAAACAACCACCATTTTGACAGCATCTGGTACCCTGTCCTCCCGAAGGGAGGCACTGACAATCTCATAAAGGAAAGGCCCCAGTCTCTCACAGCTGGCTTAATTTACAACTGATTGTCCACATTGTCCCCAGGACACCCCTGCCTTGATGGGTGACACCAGTTGAAACTGATGCAAATAAACAGGACAAGGCTGAGCCTCCACAACCCCAAACTCTGACTCTGCCAAAGAACTAGCAGCCTCCAGGTTGAGGTGAATATGAACGATTTTGTCTGAAAAATTAAATTCCTCTAATTGGGTAGAAGATGACTTAACCACAGGATGGAGACAGCCTGGATTTACCAGCCTGTTCACTACCTGGAATAGCTCCACTAGATGGGACTTTGCAGATGCTATGGTAGCAGAGAAGAGAGCAGTCCTCACTGCCACCCTTCAAAATGGATCTATGGCACAATCGGTCAGCTTCAGCACAAGTTGAATGCCACCTGCGCTCCAACCACCTCACATACTACTTTATCCACAGTAGGTCCTCCGCTGAGGAAGCGGACACCTGGGTGAGGGCCTTGGTCCCTGCACTCCTTATCCCCCATTGGGGTGGTGGACCATTTAGGTTGGTTTGCCCATGGAGCCAACTGGATTCCAGAACTCTGTGGAGGATATACCCACTGATTTTGACGGATGTCCTGTGGATGGCCTAGTCGAGTTGTGGAATACTACATTGACCAAGGCCACTAACTTTGCCAGGAACAATGGAAATTGGTGGGGTAAAAACTTTTGTTCCTGGCAAAAATTAACAGAAATGAATTAAATAAACAAAAAAGCAAAATTAATTAAATGAATAAAAACAACAAAATACCCCAATGGTGAAAAACAGGTGCTTGATCATTATTTGAATGTCATTTGGGTTGAATATGCACTATTCAAAATAAAAAAATAAAAAGTGAACCATTTTTCTTCTACCCATTTCAACTCTAAATTGAACCCTCTGAGCTGTAGATGTAGCATGATATTTAAGCATACATTTCTGAACTATGGCCTTGATTCCCCCCCTCACCTTCTTCAGTTTTAGAGTGGAATAATATCACAGACAGGAATGGAATTATTGATGGCTTACACAAATGTAAGCAAGATCGGAAGTACTTTGGATTCAGATATGCTGCTGTATTTCCATGGAAAGAATGGATGAATGCCATCTCTGCTAGTTTTATTACTGAAAAGCAATGGGCCTGATTGGGTTGCTTGAGTTGACTGTTTTATTCTCATGTAAAATAATGATGTGGCATCAGAAGCAATGCTAACATATTCATTTTTTGCTGCTCATATTAGGCTGACATGATATAAGTAATGTATATTATGCCAACTTTGCTAATCATTATCAGGGACCCAATGGTCTGAAAGGAGAAAGAGGTTCACCAGGATCACCTGGCAACTCAGGTCTTTTGGGAGATATGGGACCATCTGGCCCACCAGGATACGGTCCAAAAGGAATGGAAGGTCCTAAAGGAGTTCAAGGGGCAGCTGGCTTGCCTGGAATGCCTGGAGTAATTGGTTTGTATCTTTGTTTTGTAATCACTACTAATATTTTTAAGGTGTATTTTACTGTAATTGTACAGGTGAGTTAAAGGAAGATCTGATCTGATTTGGTCGAGATATTTTCAGAAGTACACAGGATTAATCTAACTCATTTGTAATTAAATACCAGTGGCTTCTCCTATCAAATATCATGGGCTTTAGTGGAAACAGTTATGCTAACAAATCCACTAATATTTATTTCATTCCTAAAACGAGTCATTTCAGAATGCTTTAAGCACACTGGCTAGTTTAGCTGTAGAAAGCCACTTGATAATTCAGAAGAATGCCAAATTCATTAATATACAATAAAAAGATAGTCAATACTACTTATGAAAGTCAGTGAGCTCTAGACTCTTATGATCCTGGGGAAAAAAGAATTGGGAGTCATGGTGGCTGCCAAGTAATCTTCCGAAAGGAGCATAGGTGTTATTATTACCCTTGTCCCAATGTCTACCATCCCAGTGATGAAATCGTATTTGTTTGCTGAGTTGCAAGAATATAGTCAAGTTGAGAGCTTTTGTGATTTGCAGACTGTCATGTTAGTTGTCATGATTCCTGCCCAGTGTAAAAGAGTTTATTTTGGAGTTTACATTGGTGTCCCCAAGATTTAATGTCCTGAGGATTTGTGATCTACTTGCTGGTGTCTCTTATTTACTGGCTTGACATGCCTTGGCATCCAAGGCAAACACAGAATTATCCTAGGAGTTTTCAGACTCAACTCATCAAGACAAAGAGACTTTAGATAGTATTGGAATAGAATTGGTGATTATGGACATTAAAATTGTGCCATTGTCGACCTGCTTGCATATGCTTCCTTTTCAGTGTTTCCATGGAGCACAACTCCATAGATACTAATTTTAAAATAGCTGCATGTATTTAGGTGACAGTGCTATATATTTGATTATTGTGAAGCAAGTTTCTATGGTCTCTGCGTAGCTTTGTTTAAGTGTCTAAACTGTTGAAACTGTGAACGAATGGAGCCAAACCCATGCCCCATGAGCACACGCAGCATATGCTATGCCTGCATGCTACACCTACGTGCGCACTCTGTGCAGAGCCCCACTATGGGGAGTATGGTGCACACGTGTCTGTGCATGTGCCCATGCATAAGCTGCATGTGCAGGGCTTTGGGATTACACCCAATATTTTAAATTAATAATTTTTTCCAGTAGTGTTGTTTCAAAATACACAAGATCATATATTCCATCATTCTATAGACCAATCTTTTGTTATACATTTTCATCAGGTCCTAAAGGAGAGCCAAGTACAGTAATCACAATACCTGGAGCACCTGGACCTCGAGGTTCAGATGGTATACCTGGACTGCCAGGAGCTACTGGTGAGTGCCCCTTCAAGTTAAAATGCAGTAAAAGCAAGAAAATTGGAAATATTCTGTTTCTGGGCTTGGATGAACGGATAGATTTGCACTCAAGCTTCTAGATTCTTTTTGTGCTAAATGGTGGTTATTGAGTATTACTGTGGGGCTCCTTTTAACATACAGCGCTCTTTACATTGCCCAAAAGCAATTGTCCAGATTCTGGTCCACCTTGAGGCTAATTGCCCTACTCCTTAAAGCTCCTCCTGAATGGCATGAAAGAATTTTTGACTGGCCCGGTGCCAGTATAACTGAGTCTGCATCATCCCTTCTTAATCTTCCACCTCGCCAACACATATCTGCTTCTGCCCAACTTAACTATTCACAACCCCGAGTGAGTGCATGGGGGGGTCAGGGATTTGTGCTTGCATGTATATGGGCCATGGAGATAGGGCGGGGTATAAATCTAAAACTTATATAAAAATAATAACTGTCCACATGCATCCTGGATATGTACATGCATATCAGACATTGCATATGTCTAACCGGCAGGTTCATGCTTATTTTTGACAATTGGGAGCATAGGACTTGCATTCAGCTTTATACCTGGCATAAGAGCCAATTCTGGAATAAAATATTAGCTCTGGAATAGAACCAACATGTAAGTTTTATTAAGAAAATTGACAAAAACAATACTGCTCCTATTCCCACTTCTGCTAGAAAATCTGTTAAAAGTTGGATCGAAGATAGTTTGTTTCCTTCTGATAGGTAATGCAGGATCCAGAGGACAACATGGTGATCCAGGATTTCCAGGATACGAGGGTGATTCTGGCTTTCAAGGGATTGGATTTCCTGGAATTCCTGGCTCAAAAGGTAATACATTATTTTAAAATAGTATCTATTTGTTGTTTAAAAAAATAAAACAAGAGTTCGATAGATTAACAAATGTGATAACAAAGAAGTCAGACAAATACCTGCTGAAAATTACAGCTTTCATTCTGCAATGAAGTACTTAGGTTGCAAATGTAAAATAATGCTGCAGGATATTTTCAAAAAGTCATAAATCAAAGTTGACATTGGAGCTGATTCCAAGCCCCGCATGTGCACTGTAAGCCCTGTGCCTGGGGTGTGCGTGACTCATACGTGCATATGTGCACGCGTGCTCCACATGCCAATCCACGGGGCTTGGATCAGCCCCAGTGTAAATTAATTTCTAAAATATGTGCCCAAATATTTAGCTGAAGAACTTATCTTAGTACAGCATGTTGAGAGTGTATAAAACAGATACTATATCTCAAACAAATCTTCCTATAAATAGGAGAGTTGGAAAATTCCATGTGCAATATTTAGTTACTATGGCAATACTATGGCTGATATTTTATCTCTTTTAGAGTGTTAACAAACAAGATGGTGGCCCACACCTGGTGGGTGCCTAGTTGCCCATTTATTAGGTGTTCACCCCCACCAGTCACACGGCCACTGCCCACCAGACACGCAGCCCCACCACGGCGTGGTCCCAAAGTATGCAGAGCCAGCCATGCAGGCAAATGCAGGCTAACGTGCGCCCATGTGTCCACATCCCATCAATTAGGTTGTGTTCAGCCTCCACGCATACAGACCCACCAGCACCATTGTAGCAGGGCGGCTAGTGCCAGCAGTGCTAGTGCCTGGAGCAGGGCCCGCACCAGCCGCTCTGGTACAACTATAGAGTTGCAGGCGAAGAGCCGGGAGTATTCTGGGAAGCAACCACTTCTGATCCCTCTCTCCACTCACTCTCCTTGACATGCACGTAACATCCTCCTTAAAAGGCCAACACACTGTTAAAGGCCCAATGCACTGTTCAAACATGCATTCTCCCAGCTTGTCCTGCTTGGCAGTACGTGCTAGACACTTGCTCTTTCCAAGCCATTGCATTCTCTGTAATGACTTGCAGAGGATTACCATCTCTGGAGCAATGACTCAGTCCAACAGCCAGGCAACAACCAGCACCACTACCAACACCGTGCAATTGCAATCGCTCTCTGCCTACTGATATGCCTAACAACATTTATGTCAGCAGCGGGCCAAGAACTTGAGGTGTGGATACAAAGAGATCTGAGACAACAACTTCGCTTCTGCCAAAGGAATTATGCAAGGAATTACGAATTCCTTGACCGGTTTCTTGTGTGGATGCAGCCATTGTGCCTGTATGACTGTGCCTTTGCAAGGAGAGAAAAGTAGGTCTCCTCCACTGCCTGCTTCTTCTGCAACTGCTCCCAGTCCCACCATGGAAGCTGTGACTGCCAGCGAACATTGCTCCATGCCCATCTCCACCCCAGAGCCAGTATGTGTCAACATGGACACGGACACAGACACTGTGACTCTTAAAGTGTATCCCCTCAAGCTCAAGAGCCAGCCCTTTTTTGAGGAGCCACCCACGGTTCTGGTCGAAGGCATGGAGGACCCAGATGCCACCTTTGTAGAGGAGACAGCAGTGAATAGTAAGTTAATGCATCTCCGGGGGTGTTTGCTTTTACACAGCTGCATGATAAAGATTTCCATTTGTTGTTATCTAATTATGTGGTTTTTTATTGTTTACCTTACGGACAGGTGGATAAAAGAACACAGAGGCGGCGCAGGAAAATCACCAGGAAACAACTCCACAGGATGGGAATGGTAGGCATGGGAAGTGGGTGGACAGGCACCACAACAAGCTGCCAGGGAAGGCACCATGGCAGGACAGGGGGCCAGCTGGGGGAGTAAGCCAAAATGGCAGCTAGAGCAGGGAGGGTGTGAATGGCAGTGGTTGATTTCTGTATGGCTCTTCACTTCTCTACAGTGATAGCAGGAGAAGAACTGTGTGGCACTGGGATCCTGCTGCAGCAACAGCCCCAGCAGCAGCATAGGCCAGGTACTCATTCCCACTTCCCTTCAGGCAGGTGGAGGGCTGAAAATTGGGTGGGCAGGAGCCTGAAACACAGAGGTGGGAAGGTGGGTGAGGCAGTTGGAATTAAGAGCTTTCCTTGTTGCTTTGCTACAGGCCTGACAGTTCAACGGGCATGGGCGGAACCCTCTGTCACAAGCTCCCAACAGAACCAGGACCTGTGGGTCGGCAAACAGCAGCACAGGGAGGATTTGTCAAGAGTGCTGCGTTGGGAGACCATGCAGCAGGCGGACAAGATCTGTGACAGTATGGCCGGGGCACATAGGCAGCTTGTGCAGCAGATTTCCACAGACTGCATGGCCTTTGCTGCTGAGGCCCACCTTGACCATCGGCAGGAGGATACGCACTGAGCAGCAGTGGCAGCAGTTTGAGCAACTGGAAAATGTGATCGAGAAAACATGCAAGGAGATGAGTGAGATGTGGGCACAGACACAAAGCAGCCTGTTCCAGTCTATGCAGCACCAGAGCTCCGTGCTCAAGCATGTTACCGCCATGACCACAAGCATTGTTGCTCAGGGGCAGACACCATTTCCCATTGGTCATTCACACATCCCTACATGGAACCCAACCACTTTGTTCCCCCCACACTCCACCCCCACCCCAGGGAAAGCACCTGAACCCTCTCCACACCTTGCTCAAGCCAGGGAACAGTTCCTGGGTCAGGCAGGCCTCTTCCCCCACCAATCATTCCTGCATACCTGCTGTGAACACTCCTCCACAGGCAGATCTGCAGGAGGAGGATCGGGAAAATGTCCCCCACCCTTTGCCCCAGTCCTGCCATCCAAGTGAGAGCATCCAGCTGTCCCCAAAAGGAGTAGACAAAAGACAAAACACTTAATTTTATTTTTTTTAAGTAAAGTTCTTTAATTTCTCATAAGCCATGGTTTCCGTGCTTCTTTTGGGAAAGGAGGGAGGTTTGGGAGGGGGAGGGGTGTGGAAAATGGTGGTATGACATAGCGATAAGCCGCCTTGGGAGCTGGAGATAGGAAGAGGGGGGTTGATTGACAATGGGCCGTGGGGAGTCCTCTGGCCATGCATTTGCACTTGAGGGTGTGGGGTGTGGGGCATAGTATCCCAGTGGGGAAAAGCCCAAGTGAAAAGGGAACTACCATGGGAAAGCCACAGTCAAAGGTGAGATGTTGGCCAGTCACAGAGTAGCAGACTGCATGCCTGTGCCTCTGTGCTTCTTATTGGCATTCCCAGACCTGGCTAGCCTGCAAATGCCAAAAGGAAACACAGAGGTTCAGGCCGGCAACTGGCAAATCTGAAAATGTCAATATGGAACACACAAGCTGCCTGGTGGAGAATAGTAGGGATGTGCGAACAGAACGGGGTTCGGATGTTCAGCTGTTCGGTCGGTCGTTTCGAAAACCGAATTCAGGTTTGGTCGTTCGGTTCGGAAACCGAGTTCAGGTTCGGTCATTCAGTTTGGTCGAACGTTCAGCGGAGTTCAGACCCGCCGTGAGGCTTGGGGCTCCAGGGACCCCCAGGGGTGCCCGTGGCAGCATGGCAGGCCATCAGAGACCCAGTAGCAGCAGAGACCGGGAAGGCTTGGTGCTTGGCACCTCGGGTTGCCCAGGCAGGCAGGCTCAGTGCTTGACCCCTGGGGATTCCCGTGGTGGCATGGCAGGCAGTAAGAGACCCAGAAGCAGCGGAACCTCATCCATTTCTAGTCATCATCACTACTGGCCACTTGAATCACCACTGGGCAAGGCTACTTGACCAATTTTGAGAAGAGTCGGTTGAGATCTGGCGAGTAGGATGCCAGCCTGCAATGCCCAGCCCCATACGGGTGCCGTGCTAGCCACCAAGCCCTGGCCGAGCCTCTTTCCTGCCTGGAACGTAGGCCCCAGAACCCTGACGGTGGGACCTGGGGCTGGAGTGGCTGGCTGTTTCTTGATGCAGTGGAATGATTATTATTATTATTATTATTAAACATTTATAAAGCGCCAGTAACAACCTGGCGCTGTACAGAACATATAATCAGCTGCGGTCCCTACCTGTGGCTTACAATCTAAAAGACAAGGAGGGGGAGACAAGGAGAGGGGACAGCGGGAGAGACATGGGAGAAGACAAACAAACATTCAGGCGGATGCGAAGTCTCAGGTGCGTGTACTTGGCTTGGTTACAAGGTGGTCGGTAGCAGCAGTCAGCAGAGGAGGGCTGACAGTAAGAGCAAGGGGAAAGACTAGAGGGCATTGGGAAAGGCAGCATGGAAAAGGTGGGTCTTGAGGAGGGATTTGAAGGAGCGGAGGGAGGAGGCGAGGCGGACGTCGGCAGGGAGGGAGTTCCAGGCATGCGGGGCAGCGAGGGAGAAGGGACGAAGGCGGTTGGGCGAGCAGGAGAAGCGAGGGAGAGCGAGGGAGGGGACAGCGGAAGAGCGGAGAGCGCGCGCAGGAGCGCGTAGGGCGATTAGGTCCGAGAGGTAAGGGGGAGCTTGGTCATGGAGCGATTTGAACGTGAAAACCAGGAGTTTGAACAGGATACGTTCAGGAAGGGGGAGCCAGTGAAGGGAGAGGAGGAGAGGCGTCACATGGTCGAAGCGACGGGCAGAGTGAATGACCTTGGCGGCAGAGTTTTGGATCGCCACAAGGGGGGACAGGTGGGAGCGAGGGAGGCCAGCAAGGAGGAGGTTGCAGTAGTCGAGGCGAGAGATAACCATGGCATGAACAAGGATTTTGGCCGAGGAGACAGATAGAAAGGGGCGAATGCGGGCAATGTTGAGGAGAGCGAATCGGCAGGATTTGGCCACAGAGTCAATGTAAGGTTTAAAGGAGAGGTGCGTGTCAAAAATGAAGCCCAAGCTGCGGGCACGGAGAACAGGACGGATGGTGACCCCATCAATGCAGACGGTCAGGTCAGAGGGAGAGGAGGGGGAGGGAGGAAAAATGAGGAGTTCAGTCTTGGCCATGTTCAGTTTGAGTTGGCGTCGGGACATCCAGGCGGAGATATCAGAGAGGCAGTCGACGAGGCGTGAGCGGACAGAGGAGGAGAGAGAGGGGGTAGAGAGATAGAGTTGGGTGTCATCAGCATAGAGATGGTATTGGAACCCGTGGGAGGCAATAATTTCACCAAGGGACCGGGTGTAGATAGAGAAGAGGAGAGGGCCAAGGACAGAACCTTGGGGAACCCCAACCGAGAGGGGAAGGGAGGGGGAGGTCGACTCGGGGAGGGAGACATTAAAGGAGCGGTCAGAGAGGTAGGAGGAGAACCAGTCAAAGACAGAGCCACGGAAGCCCAAAGAGTAAAGGGAGTCCAAGAGGAGCGAGTGGTCGACAGTGTCAAAGGCGGCAGAGAGGTCAAGGAGGACAAGAACGGAGTAGTGGCGCTTCGATTTAGCGACAAGTAGATCATTGGTGATCTTGGCCAGGGCAGTTTCAGTAGAGTGGAGGGGGCGGAAGCCGGACTGGAGAGGGTCGAGGGAGGAGTTGGCAGAGAGGAGGTTCAGGCAGCGGGAGTAGACGACACGTTCCAGGAGCTTCGAAGCAAAGGGAAGGAGGGAGACCGGCCGGTAACTAGAGGGATCGAAAGGGTCCAGGGTAGGCTTTTTGAGGATGGGGGAGACAGTGGCATGTTTGAAGGCAGAGGGGAAGGAGCCTGTGGAAAGGGAGAGATTGACAACATGCAGAAGGGGGGGAGCGACAGTGGGAGCAATAGAGGTCAGGAGGCGGGAGGGGATCGGGTCAAGGGGGCAGGTGGAGGGGTTGGATGAAGAGAGAAGAGCAGAGATTTCCTGGAGAGAGGCAGGAGGGAAGGATGCGAGGAGGGAGGGGGGCGGGGGAGGGGGCGGGAGGGGAGCGGGGGGCGGAGGGGGGCGGGAGGCAATATCCCGACGGATCTTGTCAATCTTGGAGGTGAAGAACGACGCAAGATCCCGAGCAGCAAGGGAAGAGGGCGGGGGAGGGCAGGGGGGTTTGAGAAGGGAGTCGAAAGTAGAGAAAAGGCGGCGAGGGTCGCGGGAGAAAGATTCGATCCTAGAGGCATAATAGCGCTGCCTAGCTAGGGAGATAGCCGAGGAGAGGGAGGAGAGGGAGAATTTGTAATGGAGGAAGTCAGGGAGGGAGCGGGATTTGCGCCAGAGGCGTTCGGCAGCCCGGGCGCAGGAGCGGAGGTAGCGGATGGCAGGGGTAAGCCAGGGGCGGGGGTCGAGGGGGCGGACGGGGCGAGCAGAGGGGGGGGCAAGAGAGTCAAGGGTCGAGGAGAGAGAAGCGTTGAGAGCAGAGACAGCAGAGTCAGGGGAGGAGGAGGCGAAAACGGGGGGGAGAAGGGGGGAAAGATGTGCGGCAAACTCCGAGGGAGTAAGGGCCTGCATATTGCGGAAGGGGCGCATAGAGGGGGAGGCGGAGGGGGGTCGGTGGGAAAGGCTGAAGGAGCCGAGGAAGTGATCAGAACTAGGGAAGGGGTCAAAGGAGAGGTCAGTTAGAGAACAGTTTCGAGTGAAGACGAGGTCGAGGGAATGGCCGTCAGTATGAGTGGGGGAGTCGGTCCAGAGTCGGAGATTAAAGGAGGAAGCGAGAGAGAGAAAGCGGGAAACAGAGGGGGCGGAGGGCGTGTCAACGTGAATGTTGAAATCACCAAGGATAAGAGTGGGGATATCATCGGAGAGGAAGAAGGTGAGCCAGGATTCAAAGTCCGGGAGGAAAGAGGAGAGGGAACCCGGGGGGCGGTAGATGACAGCAACCCGAAGGTGTAGAGGGGAGTATAAGCGCACAGAGTGGGCCTCAAAGGAAGGGAAGGAGGGGGAGGGAGGAGGGGAGAGGGTTTTGAATTGGCAGTGCTTAGCAAGGAGTAAGCCCACACCACCACCCAGGCCCTCAGGGCGGGGGCGGTGAGAGAACGACAGGCCCCCGGAGCAATGACAGCTCCTTATGAGTGGAATGACGGCCCCAGAACCCTGACGGTGGGTCCTGGAACTAGAGTAGCAGCTTCTAGATGACGTGGATGGACAGCCCCCCGTGCCTGTTACATAGACCCCAGAACCCTGATGGTGGGTTCTGGGGCTGGAGTGGCTAGCTGTTTCTTGATGCCGTGGAATGACGACTCCCTGTGAGCGGAATGAAGGCCCCAGAACCCTGATGGTGAATCACATGGACACCCAGTAGCAGACATTGGAATACCCAGTCTCAGAACCAGTGGCACAGCAGAGGCAGCATTGGCAGCAGCAGCAGACATTGGATTGCCCAGTAGCAGAACCCATGGCACAGCAGAGGCGGCATTGGCAGCAGCGGCAGACATTGGATTGCCAGGGCACAGTACCCATGAGACAGCAGCAGCAGGATTTGCCTGTGCACAGCACCCATGGAGCCAGGATGGTAGGATTTGCCAGGGAAGAGCTTCCATACAGCAGCAGACAACAGCAGCAGGATTGCGTGGGCACATTTGGATTTGCCAGGGCAGAGCACCCATGGACTAGCACACAGCAGCAGCGGCCAGTGGGACACATCACGCACAGTTGCCAGGGCAGGCAGACAGCCACATTGGCATGAGAGGCAGTCAGTCAGTCTGGGGTAGGGTTCGAGCTTTGCCCACAGGACGGGCAGACAGGCAGCGTGGCATGAGAGGCAGTAGGGAAGGCAGACTGGGACCTTGGCAGGGCACTCAGATAGGCTGGCAAAGAGTGTGCAATGCCGTTTTTGTTATTGTCGGTACCGATTTCAAAGATTTTATTTTCGGTATCATTATTAATATCGTTTGGTCTCGTGATTGCACCAAAAACTGGAAACGGTATTTCGAATGCGTGTGTTCTGTTTGGCTTGTAGATTGTGGTGTCTGTCTGGCTTTTGTGAAAAATTGGTTGTGAGCGTGTGTGTGTGTGTTGTGGCTGTGTGTGTGTGGTTTGTGGTGTGGTGAAGGATGGAAGGTGGAGAAAAAATGAAGCTGAGGAAGGTCAAGATGGAGGAGGAGGAAGACCATCTTGGACCATCTGTTGAGGTGGTGGAGGTTGGCTCCTCACCAGAGGAGGAAGAGGGCAGAGGAGGTGCCACTGCTGCCAGGTTTGTAAAATTTATTTTTGTTTATTGTTCCATATAACTTTGAGGACAAGAAGAATACTATCATTTAGAGCGAGCTCACTGGCGTGCGGGTGGATGGGTGGTGGGCAGTCAGGCACAAACAGTGGACATCAGCGGGTGGCAGCAGATGGGCAGGATTTGCACGTGTCTTATTTATGGGTCTGCCAGAGGGGGGGGTGCCTCTTCCAGCAGTCAGGCACGAGCTGCAGCACCCACCCAGACACATACCAGCCAGGGTCTCAACTTGCCAACCCTAGCACCCCAAGAAGGGCAGGATTTGCACATGTCTTATTTATGGGTCTGCCAGAGAGGGGTGGGCAGGGCTTGGTGGCTGGCACCCCTACTTGTCCAGGCATTGCACGCTTGCATCCTACTTGCTGGATCTCAACAAGCTCTTCTGGCCCGCACCAGGTGACGCACCACTGACCGTGCTGATGGGAGGGGCAGAACATGGTGGCTACACAGCTCTCGGAGGGACAACCATCACGTCAGCACCAGACATCTCCTCCACAGGACTAGTATCTGCCTCACTGTCCCCAATCTGAGATATGTCCCATGAAGGGGAGTACTGGGACCCAGAGGCTGATAGACTGCCCATGCTGCTGCCACTCTCCCTGTGCCCCCTATAGCTTCTGCTGCTACTGCTGCTCCTCTCCCTATTGCCATTGCCCGGGGATCGGGCCCTGCCTCTAGCAGCTGGGGTGGGATCCACCAGCCCTGGACTGCTGGGGATCACATGAATAATGGGGGACATTGATGGCCCATGATGAACATTCGACCCTGAAGACCTGCTCCTGCAGCCGCAGCAGAGAGAGCCGCAGCCTCCTGGACTGCAGGCCTTCCAGTGTCCTGCGTGGCAGTGGAGGACACTAGAAGGAGGTGACACCGAACCACACCCCTAGTGCAACTGCTGGGAGCCTCTGAAGCCTGTCTGCCAAAATCAGGCCTGTGCAGTTTGGGGTGTGGTGATGGGCTCGGGCTGCTGCCACGCCGCTGGCATTACCCCTACCACCTCTGCCACATGCCCCATTGCCCGCCTTACGGGCAGCAGATTGGCCTCTCCTGCTTCCCTTCTCCATTTTTTTATTTACTTGTTCAAAATTAAAATATTATTTTTTATATATATATATACACACATACACACACTACGCTAACTCTAACTGCTATTAACTACTATTCTAAAATCTGTGGAACTAAATGGAATATTATATCTACAAAGGCCTAGTCCTACAAATACAGTATAAAATATTAAAACTGAGTAACTACAACACACTGTCTCTATCTATCTCTATAACTAAGCTAACTCCTACAACTATCTATCTATCCCTTCTCTCACCCTTCCATGCCTTCCCTGCTCTCCTAAGCGCCTTCGTCCCTTCTCACTTGCTGCCCCCCATGCCTGGAACTCCCTCCCTGTCCACATCCACCTTGCACCCTCCCTTCATACCTTCAAATCTCTCCTTAAAACTCACCTCTTTCGCTCTGCTCTGTCTGACTCTTTATCCTGCTGAGCCACTATTCCTATACCTACGATCTGTTTACCCTTATCCTTGCAACATGGACCTGCCTGCTGTCATTCTCATCGTAACCAAGCCAAGTACGTGCACTTGAGACCTCGCATCTTCATGAATGTTAGACCCCTTGTCTCTCCCTCTGTTCCCCTTCCTAAGTCTCTCCCCCAGCTCCTGTCTCTCAGATTGTAAGCCCTAGGGGCAGGGACCGTGTCTATTTTATTACTTTGTAAAGTGCCAGGTACACTGCTGGCGCTATATAAATATTTGTTAATAATAATAATAATAATAGTAACTAGCTGATAGATAGATAGATAGACAGACAGACAGACAGGGATGGGGTGGGGACACAGACAGCTCACAACAAACAACACAGGGAGGGGTACAAAACTGAAATGAAATCTAAATCAATCTAATCCTACTCTAAATAAATCCCAAAACAAGGGAAGGGAATCAGGGATG
Organism: Sphenodon punctatus; assembly: GCA_003113815.1. Classification (NCBI taxonomy): domain Eukaryota; kingdom Metazoa; phylum Chordata; class Lepidosauria; order Sphenodontia; family Sphenodontidae; genus Sphenodon; species Sphenodon punctatus. The sequence goes on from QEPC01005786.1 coordinate 1,721,081, forward strand.
GAATGTACAGTGGGAGGAGGGAAAGATTCAATGGAGGGTAGGGAGAAAGAACATCTAAATAAATGAAACTATGAGGTAAATGTGTGGGAATGGGTGAAATAGGCAGAGGATGGCAATGGATTAGGAGCATAAACTGCTGGAAGAGGGAGGGTTCTGAAAATGCCTGCTGGCAGGATCAGTGGCTAGCTCAGAGGGAGATGGAAGGGGGGAGGGCAATGACTTTTGTTACTTGCTGCGCCCACCTTACCACAAGCCCCATTGGCTCCATGCAGCCTAGCCCGTGGCCAATCACAGACTGCGAAGCCAGTGGTCTGAGGAGAAAAGGGATGGTGATTGGGCAGTCTGGCTGCTACTCCAAGCCTCTCCACCCCTGGTGCCTGGAAATCTGCTCCTGAGCTGCACATTCCCCCACACACACACACCCCTGGGCCTGCCAGGTACGGTTTTCCCACCTGAACTCATCCGAACGCGGCCAAACTGTTCGGTCGTTTTTGAGTTCGGTTGGTTCGGGTTCGGTCGTTCAGTTGACCGAACGGACTGAGTTCGGTCCAAACGTCTGAACCGCGTTCGCACATCCCTAGCAAATAGCAGAGGTGGGCAAAGCCAAGGAGGGAAAGTATGCTGTCTTCATGCTGGGGGCAGGGGGGAGCCAGAAGGGCCAGAGGAAAACACAGTGACACACATTAAATATTTTTAAAGGGTTTATTGATAACACAAAAATCATTTGAAACAGTTCACCAAAGCTCATGAAACTCACTGATGGTGGGTGTTTTGGCTAGCATTGTGATTGATGAGCCGGCACAATATGTCCTGGATCTCCTCAGCTATGTACTGCTCTGCTTGGTTCCACTGGTCCTGGAACAGGGGCACTGGCTTGTAGGAGCTAAGGCCACTTTTACATGAGGTGCAAAAGAAGTGCCTTTGAAGCTGTGCCTTCAGGGGAAAGTCACGCGGGGGGTGTTTACACGTCCCCCGCACTACCAGAAGTGACATGCTGCCTGTTTCTGGAAGTGGCGGCAGCTAGAGACACGAAACTTTGAAGAGGCACATTCTGAAAGCCTCACGTTACTTCCGGTAGTTGCGGGGGGTGGGGGTGTAAACTCCCCGCCCACACCCCCACACACACCCCGCACGACTTTTCACTGAAGGCGCAGCTTCAGAGGTGCTGCTTTTGCGTCTCGTGTAAAAGTGCCCTAACTGGCAGGGGGTTCTCCATTGCGGCCCTGCCAGTCTCACAGATGTTATGAAGAAAACAGGCAGCGGTAGTTAGAAGTGGAGCAGTCTCTAGCTGGAAATCAGTTCTGGCTGCAATTGATTTCCAGCATTGCTTTGCCCAAAAGCTTTCCACAACAGATCAGGTTGTGCTGAGCTGCTGGTTACCTTTACTATTGGTACCTTTGCTCCAGGGTGCAGGCAACACTGTATGCCTTCATGAGCCACTGGCTTCAGGGAATAGGCTGCATTCCTAAGAACAACAGGGCTAATGAGCACCCCCTCAATGAATGTTTCTCTGGAGGGCCCAAAGTCTCCTGTATACATGCAGCCGAAGAAGGGGGACTGATAGAAAATGTGAGTATTGTGGTTCTTCCTGAACCACCCAGCTAGCACATCCATAAACTAGGCATTGTGGTCCACTACGGCCTGGTGAACCACAGAGAAAAACCGTTACCAGTTCAGGTAGTCATCCTTGCTATGGGGTGGGCAGGTCATGGCGATATGGCTCCCATCAATCACCCCTATGCAGTTTGGAAACTGCTTCTGCTGAAAGCTCTCCATTACCTCCGTGGGGTCAGCCAGTTGCACTACCCGCATCTGACCCAACAGCACTTCTGCAATCACTGTACAAACCGCCACTAATATGGTGCCCACCATGGAGGTTCCAACACCAAATTGCTGAGTGACAGAGCAGCAGGTATCTGGAGTGATAGCTTGCAATCGCAATGGCAATGTGCTTCTCCACTGGGATGGATGGCCACATCACCGTGCTCTGTTTCTCCAGCTGAGGTCTGAAAATCTCACTTATCTACAGGATGATATGACACGGCATCCTGAAGTTTGCTACCCACTCAGTATCTCCCTATGAGGACAGCACGTTCTCCCACCAGTCTGCAGGCGCGGCTCCCCTTCCAGGGTGTTGGGGGCGCTGACCCCCCCCAATCGCCCCGCCAGGCGCCATGCCGCCACTCACTGTAAAAAAAAACAAAAACTCCCCGCCGCCCGCAGCAGCCTCTGCCTTGCCTTTGCTTCAGAGCGGAGGTTGCTGCAGCACTGTGGTCAATTTCATGTCAGTTTCACTGAAACTGACCACAGCACCGCTGCAGCCGCCTCCACTCTGATTGCAAAGGCAAGGCAGAGGCTGATGCGGCTTGACTTCTCTTCTGGGATCCACTCCAGAGGAGTGGGTCCCAGAAGGCTCAAAAATCAGCCGCCCAAAGCATTTTCCTATGGAAAACGCGATTTGGGCGGCTGAACTCCTCCGTCCACAGCACGTATGGGACGTGCTGTGGAGGGAGGGGCTACAGCCTTCCATTGCGCTCAATGGGCGCAATGGAAGATCTCGCCAGGGCGGTCGCGCTGACAGCCCTGGCAAGATTGTTTGGCTCAGGGGACAGAGAAAGGGGGAGCAGTGCGCATGCGTGCTTCCTCACTGCCTCATGTCCCCCGAGAGAGACTCCCATGCGCTGCCTGCCATTCACAGAGACAGCAGGTAAGCAGTGACCCTTCCCTCCCCCACCCTGCTGCATCCCACCCCTAGGCTGTTCCCCACCCCACCCCACCCCACACTCG
>QEPC01005786.1:1724847-1736555 GCA_003113815.1 Sphenodon punctatus
CACTGTTTCCCTGTGCTTGGGGTTTATACGTTATTCATTTTAAGCTTAAAGTGCATTTTAGACTACTGTGTTTTCTTCCAACTTCTGATGTTCACCCTGGGAACTCCTTGCTGCTGGGTTGTGCCCTGGCTCCGCCCACCGTTGCCCTGCCTCCGCTCGCCGGCCCACCGCTCGCCGGCCCGCCAGACAGCCTTACTGCCCCTCCAAACTAAAAAGCCACCAGCCGCCCCTGCCAGTCTGTACGTTTTTCATTCACCCAGACTAGCCTCTTGGTGAGTACAGCTCTGTATGTGATGTCAGTGATTGAAGCCACGTCTCGCGATCAGTACCTCTCTACGCACATCAGCTCACCTTGCACAGCTTTGATCCTTCCCAGTGCGGTCCATTGTCACCAGAGGTCAGCAAGTGCACGGTGCTAAAGCAGGAGCCACCTTCACAGCATGGTGCACCCCTCTATCCTGGCCACAGATCAAGCGAGAGCCTTTCTGTGCCTTGATGTCACATCACATTGACGACAGCCGAAGGCTTGGATCTGTTGGATTGCTCACAGGTTCTGCTCAGCAGTGGCATAGAAGGCCTGGAACACAATAACGAGCACAAGGATGTTTATTTTATTTTTTATTTTATTAATCAATTTATATCCCGCTCCATCCTGCTCAAAGCAGCTTGGAGCAGCTAACAAACTATGTAATTAAAACTTAATTAAATACAAAAATATATTAAAATAAATTATAATATAATAAATACATAAAATACCCAAAATGCTGATGCATAGAAACCAAAGACTCTTCCCTACCTAATCCTCAACCCCCCACCCCATTACCCATCTCCCTCGCCAAAAAGCTGGCAGAATAGCCACGTCTTACATTGATGTCGAAAAGAGGATAGGTCTGGGGCCACCCGGAAAGTTCTCAGCATTTTCTCCATGGCTGCAGTTCTGGTATCTGTGAGCTCTGCAGACCCCACCCCAAATGTTTAGAACATCTTAGTGGGCGACTGTCTAGCTAATATTGTCTGCACACCACGTGAGCAATTATTGGCCACTATGACTTGTGCACTATCACTTGTGCCCTTACAAGACTGGCGATGCGCCGAACATGAGCTTTATTGGTTGCTATTAGGTACAGACCAGCTATTGGTCGAAATTTTTTTGCAAAGCTTATGCTGGATGTGTGTGTTGCTGATCCAGGTGGCTATTAAACTGCATAGACATTTCTGTCACAAGCACGTCCATGCACACACTAGCTCATCTAAAAATGTTACAGCATCTATCTGCCGCTGCTCTATAGTCTTGCATTATAGAGCCCGCACAATTAATCAATGCATTTTACATCTCATCCTACTCAAATTTGTGAACTTAAAAATCAGTGGGAACTCTCTCGCCTTAATTACTTTTTCCCAGACAGATGTGTATATGACATTACTAGATCTTGCATATTACGCGTGCACGAGATAAGGATTTTGCCAGTTCACTTTAACGGTATTTTTTATTAATGATATATTTTCTTTAAAAAACTTTTTTTTTTCTCTAAAGCCAGCAGAGATTACTAGGGATTGGACTTTTAATTTTCAACCGCATTCACTTTAAGGTAGTACCCTGTGTAAATGAGATATTCTCTCCAAAAGAACTGGTCGCCACCTTGAAGTAAATAGGCTCAAAACTACAGTGTTAAAGAAAGGCAGAGATCAATGGGAACTCCATCTCTCCTTGACTAATATCTTCTCATCCTACTTAATTTGTGAACTTACAAATATCCAAATGAGTTAAAAAACAAACAGAATTTAGATATAAAAATTGGAAACCAAAACTATTGCATTAACATTTTTTAACTCGTTAAGACATTTGTAAGTTCACAAATTTGAGTAGGATGAAAAGATGTAAAATGCATTGATTAATTGTGCTATTGTTAATGTGTTGGCTTAGTGAAAGAAGATGAATTGTTGATTATAGATGATGCGGATGAGGGATTGTGAAATGTTGTGAGCAAATGAGAGTAAGCTCTGGAATGAATATTAGTGTGTTTCTAAAAGAGAGATTCACCTTACTAAAGAATTTCCTTATGTTTTGAGGTTTGTGTCAAGGTGGATATGTCTTAACTCTACATTTAAACCATGGTTTGTTAATGTTGGAATTAGTAATAATAAAAGTGACAGAACCTAATAAAGAAAGTGAAAAGCTCCATATTGTCATTCAGCAAAATAGACCCAGGACACTTTCACTTAACTTTTTATTTTTGTTTTAGGGAATAAAGGCATTAAAGGACCAAAAGGATCATCAAGTTGTCCAGGAAAAGAAGGAGAAAGAGGGTTACCCGGTAACCCAGGATTTCCAGGAGAAAAGGTTTGACTAGAAATACAGCTGCTGGTCAGTCAGGGCTGTTTAATAGCAAGTAAGGTAGTGAGCAAATGAGGTCAGTGTGAGAGCTAAGACGTAGCTGGCTGGCTCCTAACTGGTAATGCACAAGCATGCAAAACTAGCTGTACAGAGATTGGGGCTAAACCCAGTTACTAATTTCTAATAACCCAGATTTCAGTGGAGTTCAGGTAGCTTGCTTTTGGGGAGGACACCAATAGTTGTATGTCACCTACAGCCAAATAACCAAGATCCTAGTAAGGGAAACAGCCCTATTCATGATAGTGTTTAAGTATATGCACACACAAACTTAAGTATATGTTTATGTCCCATTATTTTAGTGGGGCATAACACATAGTTAAAGTTAAGCATATGAAGAAAAGCATATGCTTAAATTCTTTGATGGCTCTGGGCTTGAAAAAGTAGATCAGAGACCATAGTTGTAACTAGACTAAGGGGAGCTTGACTACTATACACAAGTTAAGGATTCTGATAGATTCCATGCACTGAGAGCTTAATTTGAATGCCTTGAAACAGCACCCGGGGTGAAAACAGACATGATGCTAACCACCCTTTAACCACCCTTGGTGGTTATTTATGCATGTTGCAGGGCTGTATTGGTGCCCTATGCAGCCCTGAAACATGCATAAATGACCAACAAGGGTGGTTAGCTTCTCCCGGGGGATCTTCCTGGCCGTCCAGTCAGGATAGTAGGGTAGATCCCGCCGGGAACCACTAGGAGGCAGACAAGCAAATTTGCAGACCCCTCCCTCTCGGGATCTATCCTCTCTGTCCCAGTCTTGTGTCTGCCTGGGCACAGCTAGGAAGCAGGCTGACTGTCTCCTGCTGAGACAGTCTGTACTCCACAGGAAAAATTCTAGACAAGTCAGAAGGAAGAGTAAGTGGAGCTCTGGGTGCCAGGGGAGGAGGAATTCCTCTCCCTGTTCATCCTCCCTTCAGTGAAGGGATCGAGAGCGTTCCGACTACCCCCTTCCCAGGAGGCGCGGGGGACCGAAGAGTGGGAACGGGCTCTCCCCTTCCCGCTGGCGCAAGAAGCGCACATCGGGGTTCATCGGGGCAAGGATCACCGCGGCACCTTCAGAGCCGCCCCCCCCTCCTCTCCGCTAGTTCCCGCACCGCCTTGGAGCCCCACCGCGGCGTCTCAGCAGAGGTTGCTCTGGTGCTTGGGAGAGACAGCTACGGGGGAGCTACTGTGCCTTGAAGTCCTAGGCCACCCAGGGCAGGCACGAGAGACGCGGGGAGAAAGTTCACGGAGGCGGGGCTTGGCGGCTACGCGAGAGCCTTCCGGGGATCCGCGGCCCGACTGCGTGACCTCCCCTTCTCCCATCCTGAAAGGGCCGCGAAGAGGATAAGAAGCAGGCCCGACCGCGTGGCAGGCCCCTTCCCCTAGCCGTAAAAGGTGCGAAAGGGGAACAGATAAAGATGGCGCCCAGACGCAAGGCAGTGCCCGAGCAGGCTGAAGAGGGAGAACCCTCAGCCTCAGCGAGCCCTGTTCGCAACCCTCCTCCTCCTGTTCCCACGCCTCCCCCAGCTCAGGATCTCCAGGTAGAAATGTTAAAGGAGATACTCCTGGAGCTCAAAAGAAAAACGATCCCCCCCTCCACCCAGAAAGCAGGCCTTCAAGGGGTGCTCCAAGGGGGCAGGCAAGGGAAAGCAGCCAAAAGCTAAAAGGCCTCGCAGGGCCAGTAATCTCCTGGACTCCACCTTCTCAGAGTCTGAGCCCTCAGAGGAGTTACATTCTATTCCATCCTTTGAAGAGGAAGAGGCGAGCTCAAAAAAGGGGAAGAAAAAGTCTAAGCCCTTGCACAGGGAAAGTAGCGAGGCGGAGGGGGAAATCTCTGGTCGAGACTTAGACAGTGAGGAGGACCTGGAGGAGGAGGAACAGGGACTAGATGCTCCGTCTGATCTAGACAAACATTTTCCCACTAAGTACAGGGACGAGATATACCAGATGGTGGCCAAAGCCTCCACGTCAAGGAAAAGAAGGAAAAAGAGGCTTCCTCAGAGGAAGAGGAGGGCAGAGAGTACATCCCCCGAGCCAGGGATAGGGACAAGGGAATGCCATTAGATAGGGCATACGAGTGAATCATCAAGAAGGAATGGGAGCGCCCTAATAAGGGATCCAGACTATCAAAGGCGCAGGTGTCCCTGTACTCTCTATCTAAAAATAAGAACTCCCTGCTAGCCATCCCCAAGGTGGATGCAGCAGCGGCTTCCCTGGCACGTAACTCGATCTTTCCCACTGAAGGGGAATGCTATCCCCAAGACCCAACGGACAAGGGGATCGAGACTAACCTAAGGATAAATTTTGATGAAATATCGGCGATCATCAGAATGACCACGCTGACATCTTATTTCTCTAGGGCCCTAATGACGTGGGTAAAAAGAGCAGGCGATCCAAACACATCCGCAAAGATGACTAGAGTCCTGTCGACCAGGATCCAGCTCGCCTACGCATTTATCGCAGACTCTTCAACAGACGCACTCCGTTGGGCAGCCAGGGCATTAGCATCCAATGTCGCAGCACGACACCGTCTATGGCTTCGTTCCTGGAAAGGGGACAACACGTCAAAGAACGCTCTCGTGGGGGGCCCATTCCAGGGTCGCAAACTCTTCGGAGTTTGTTTAGACAAGGTCCTAGCTGATGCGACGGACAAAAACAAAAAACAGACCCTGCAGAGTGTGGGCTCCTTTAAACGTTCCTTTCGTCCCTACAACACGGCATCCTCCGGCACGGGAGGATCGAGACGACCATTCTTCCCCTACAGGGGAAACCAGCAGGGATATAGAAACCGCTGGCAGAGACAAAAGGGACAAGATAGTCGAAACAAACAACGCCAGAACACAGGTCAACCGAAGCTTGATGCCTGACTGGACCCGGTTTGGCGAGCAGGACTGCGCAAACCTGGGGGGCAGACTACAACAGTTCGCACAACAGTGGAGGCACGTGACCACCGATGCCTGGGTCATCCAAACCATGACAAGGGGATATGCCATCGAGTTCTCCCGCTCCACCGGAGAGTCCTTCTGCAGCTCACCTATATCCAAGGACAGGACCAAACAGGTAGTAATGAAAAACGAGATTTCCAGGCTCAGTTCCATTGGAGCTATCGAGCCCGTCCCGCAACTCGAGAGAGGACACGGCCTGTACTCCATCCTATTCCTCGTCCCGAAGAAATCGGACGAGTGGAGGGCAGTGCTGGACCTAAAACTCCTGAACCGGGCTTTCAAAGTCCAAAAATTCAAAATGGAGACGCTGCAATCCATTCGAATTGCCATTGCGAAAGAGGAATGGCTGACTTCAATAGATCTGAAGGAAGCCTACCTTCATGTACCAGTCCTAACAGCACACCGGCAGTGGCTCAGAGTCAACTACGAGGACCAGCATTGGCAGTATGCAGCACTTCCATTCAGACTGGCTACGTCTCCTAGGACCTTTACAAAGATCCTAGTCGCCCTCATTGCGAACCTGAGGATGGAGGGGATCAAGTTACACCCTTACTTGGATGACATCTTAATCAGATCCCTAACATACGATCAGGCCCAGAAAGATCTGTCCAGGACTATACAATACTTACAAGATCACGGGTTCGTGATCAACTTGAAAAAGAGCCATACCGAACCATCCCAATCACTAGAGCATTTGGGGGTGATATTAGGCACCAGGGTCTGCAGGCTATTCCTCTCTCAACAGAGACAGCGCAGACTGATCAATCTGATACAGCGGGTCATAGTGGCTCGCAGAGCAAAATTGAAGACACTAGCGAGCTGGGAGCCATGACATCATGTCTGGGAATCGTACAGTGGGCCAGATTCCATGCTAGACCACTGCAAAGATTCCTGAGACCATGGCAGGACGAACGAACTCAAGGACAGAACCCCTGGATCCCGGTAACGTCAGTCCTGAAGAGTTCGTTCAGATGGTGGATGCTTCCATCCAGATACCAACAAGGGATGCCTCTTGCAGACCCACAGATGATAACCCTGACGACAGACGCGAGTCTATACGGTTGGGGAGCTCACATGCAATCTTTATCAGCTCAAGGGAAATGGAAAGACTGGGAAAAACAACACCACATCAACTGGTTGGAGTTGAGAGCGATCTATCTGGCTCTACGGAGTCTAGCCCCTTCCCTAAGAGGCGGAGACATACTGTTATATACGGACAACACAGTAGCAAAAGCCTATGTGAACCACCAGGGCGGCTCGAGATCAGAGGCACTGCACCAGATGGCAACCATACTCATCAGGTGGGCGGAAAGGAACGTTCAGTCCATCAGAGCGTTACACATAAAGGTCCACGCCAACACTCGAGCCGACTGGCTCAGCAGAAGGGACTTAGACCAGGGGGAATGGTCCCTACACAAGAAGGCCTTTGAGACAATAGTCAGTCAGTTCGGCTTCCCCACAGTCGATCTATTCGCCTCGACCATCAATGCGAAGACAGCGAGGTTCGTATCCAGGTATCCAGACAGCAAGGCACTTGCCTTCGACGCCCTCAACATCAAGTGGCCTCGGGAGCTTCTGTATGCCTTTCCACCCTCATCCAGAGAACCATAACAAAGATAAGGAGCAATGGGGCAGAGGTAATCATGGTGACACCCTGGTGGCCACGGAGACCGTGGTTTGCCGACTTGCTCGACCTCAGCACAGATCCGCCCTTCAGACTGCCGGCCCTTCCAGACCTACTTGCACAGGGCCCCATTCTACACGACAACCTGGCTGCACTCAAACTGACAGCGTGGAGGTTGAAAGGACAGCCTTAGGTCTCCTAGGCTACTCGGACAAGGTGCTAGACACGATGCTACAATCCAAATGGCCAGCGACCAAAAGAATTTACCAGAGTACCTGGAAGAAATTCGCTCTATGGTGTCAGAGTAGGGCACTCAGACCTGATAGGGCTTCTATTGCTAGGGTGTTGGAATTCCTACAGCAGGGTCTAGAAATGGGGTTGAAACCTAACACCTTGCAAAGACAAGTGGCAGCCCTGAACAGCGTGCTAGGCATGATCAGAGGGCGGAGCATGTCTGCACACCCTCACATCAAGCGTTTCCTTAGGGCGGCCAGGATTATTTCCCCTCCTGTCATCCATAGATTCCCATCATGGAACCTGAACCTGCTACTTAGAGCCCTGACCAGAGCCCCTTTTGAGCCTCTGTGAGAGGTCTCCTTGTATTTTCTTTCGATAAAGCTGGCTTTCCTTATAGGAATCACCTCGGCCAGAAGGATATCAGAGCTGGAGGCCCTGTCCGTGGACCCATCCCTATGCTCCTTTAAGGAGTCTTCGGTGGTCCTGAGGCTGGATCCAGCCTTTAGTCCTAAAGTCGATTCTAGGTTTCATAGAGAACAGGAAATTAATTTACCGTCCTTTTGCCCCAATCCAAGACATCCGTTAGAATGTTCCTGGTATACCTTGGATGTTTGCAGGGCTTTGAGGGTCTACATAGATAGAACTAAATCATTTAGGAGGAGCTCAGCCCTGTTTGTCTCCTATAATCCACAGAGACGAGGGTTAAAGGCATCCAAGTCTTTGATTGCCAAATGAATGACGCTATGTATTGCAGAAGCGTATAGAGCAGAGGACAAGATGCCTCCGAGAGGTATATTCGCGCACTCCTTAAGAGGCGCGGCGACTTCTCAGGCCTTTACTAACGCAGCCTCTTACGGGGAGATCTGTCGGGCTGCAGCGTGGTCCTCCATCCATTCCTTTACTAGGCACTACAGAATCTCAGTACAGGATTCGATCGATGCATCCTTCGGGAGGAGAGTTCTTCAGGCGGTCCTCTGATTGGTAATACCGCCGGAGAACTAAGTGAATTCCTTTTGGAGTTCTCTCCTCTTTTCTTCCCTCCCATAGTAGTGATCTGGGTACTGCTTGGGAGAACATCCCTACTATCCTGACTGGACAGCCAGGATGATCCCCCGGGAGAAAGGAAAATTGGTTCACTTACCTGTGAATTTTCCTTCTGCGGGGGATCCTCCTGGCCGGCCAGTCCCCTCCCGGAGTGAATAGAACTCTGCGGGGGAGAGAAATGATGTGACAGTTCTATCACTCAGTTGAGCCTAGCCTCAGGTTTTTGAGAGGAGGGCTCTAGATCAGAGTTATTATGTTAGAAGTTCTTCTCATTCTATATTCTCAGTTAATTTTGCCTTAGTGATTTGAGCGATAGGATTAGGATTTAGAGCTTAGTAAGACTGGAACAGAGAGGATAGATCCCGAGAGGGAGGGGTCTGCAAATTTGCTTGTCTGCCTCCTAGTGGTTCCCGGTGGGATCTACCCTACTATCCTGACTGGCCGGCCAGAAGGATCCCCCGCAGAAGGAAAATTCACAGGTAAGTGAACCAATTTTCCTATCTCTCCCACTGTCCCCTCTCCCTGTCTCCCCCTCCTTGTCTTTTAGGTTGTAAGCCACAGGCAGGGACCGTGTTTATTTCTATGTTCTGTACAGCACCAGGTCACACTACTGGCGCTATATAAATGTTTATAATAATAATAATAATATCTGTTTTCACCCCCTGTTTTCTATTAAACAGTGATGCTTCATTATCTCCTATGGGGCTTGTTCATTTGCCTGTGTAACAAGACACTTTGACTAAAGATAGTGGGGGGTGGGGAATAGAGCAATAAAATGGCATGGAAGGGAATAATTCAGGCAGATTCAGTAAGCCACAGTTCAGTAGGGCTTACTTTAGCTTCCTTGGAAACACTGTAGTGTAGTGTAATCAAACCATCCATAACTATATGTGAGCTGATGTTCTCATCCTCCAAGCCTTTTAAATGAATGGGTTTCTGCTGGCAAAAGTGCTTTGAGAATCAATCTAAGTTGAATGGTTGAATTTGCCCAGTAGTATTTGAAAGGCAATTCAATCAGCCAATCAGAAAGAACAGCTCAGACTCCAATCCTAGAGGAATTTCCTCTCAAGTTATCACCATGAATTAACATGTCTGAATATTTCTGGGGCATGGGATTTTAAATGCTGACTAGTGTTAATAGCAAGGCTAATACAAATCAAATTGATTAATTTGTTGTCTACATATTTTGTCTAAAGAAAGAATGCTTAAAAATGTGAATTATTTAAAATAATTTCAAACAATGTTCCGATACTCTTGCTCTAGGCTTGCGTCAGGATACTTGAAAACTGAAGAGGCAGTACACAGCCTTTGTGTCCAGGTGCAGGAACAGAAATAACCTGCACTGTCCAACAATGATCCATCCTGCCACATGCTTAGTTGCAAGAAAAGTGTCTCCGGTATAGCCTCAAGTGTAAAAAAGTGTTACCGGGGGCAATTTTCAGTGCTCTGACAAAGAATGTACCCCTGCAATAACATGATAGAAGAAATTAACTGGTGACAAAACAATTAATAAAAAGCAGAACTGAAAAAGCAATAATTGAATTATTCTTAAATTTGCCATACTAGTAACATTTACATTTTCTTCTATATTTTAGGGAGACGTGGGATTAGTTATTCCTGGACAACAAGGTAGACCTGGACCACCAGGAGAAGTAGGCTTTTCAGGAGCAAAAGGTGACAGAGGATTCCCAGGACTTCCAGGGCTTTCAGGTCGTCCAGGACGTGATGGTGCTGATGGGATGAGAGGTACAGTGCTCCCCTTTGGTTTCCCTGTGCTCCACTTAGTATTCAGTAAAATGTCTGCATCTGGGTTATAGTTTCTAAGACTAATGATTCACAGAGGCCTAGGTGACCTAAAATTGTTTAAAATCAATCTTTTGCTGAATGATTATAGGTGAAACCGACGTCATATATACAATTCCCAGCCCTCTCTGAATAGCATTTCATTTAGTCAGCCAGTGATAGTCTAGTTTCTCTGCTCTGTGTGCTTGATGCTTTATTTACCATCAAGCAGTGACGTGTGTTGCTATGCAGAAGGCTCAAGTTCTATAACAGTGTCAGAACCTTCCTATTTTTATGTGAAAAAGATGTTTTCGACCAAGATAATTATCCTTACAGGCCTACATGCAGATTAGAAGTGCATGTGGAAGTACTGTTACAGACTGTGGGTGAAGTTACACAAGCTGCGGCCTCACCATGCGGCCTCATGGCAGGCAATCGCCACCGCCACACTGTGGGGCCAGCATGGGGAGCCAGCCAGACAGTCGCAGGGAAGGTGTACGGGCCAACTCTTGTTGGAGCCAGGGTGGGCTGTGGCACCGGCCACATGAGCAGGCACCCAATCCTACCCCACCTCCCTCCGCTGATCTGACCGAGATCCTGCCCCCAGCCATGACATAGCCACACGCAATGGGCAACAGCACCCGCCACTTAATGCCCCACAGCGATGTTCCTCACATGGTGGGGCAAGTGCAGCCTCTTCACACGAGTAGCTCCGCCTTGGGTAGCTACTAGCTGTACCCCATGTTGATTAAGGCCATGAGGCGGGGGGGGGAGGGACAGCTAGCGGGCACCAGCCACATATTGCCCAGAGTGCGGTAAGGCTACCCAAGGTGTGGTAGCCTTTCCACTCTGTCTCGTGTGACTGCACCCATTATAGTTCACAGACTATAGCTTTCTTTTATGTAAATCAGAAGTAGTGTTTGAGTACTCAGTATTGGGAACAATGGGAATACCGAAACTTCAGTTCATTTTACAGCATCTCAGAGCAAAGAAGACAGATTGGGAGGGAACTGAAGGAAATCATTACCTTAATTCTAGCTTGACGACACAGGAATTACAGAGACAGTGGGAAACATATGCAGGGGAAAGTAATAAAAAATATATTTTTCACCTGCAAAACTATGTCTCTAATTTATATTTAATGTCATGATTTTTTTCTATTTTTTTCTTTTAGGAGATATTGGTTTTTCTGGTGCTCCAGGAGAACCAGGTCTTCCAGGAAAACCAGCTGAATGTCTTCTTGGCCCACCAGGTCTTCTGGGTGCATGTGGAGTAACAGGCCGTCAAGGTAGCCATGCATAAAATAGTTGGGAGATTGATGGTCTCATTCTTATTTACACGCAGGAACCTTTACACCACTTTATTTATTTATTTATTTATTTATTTATATTTTCATTTATATGTCGCCCCCTCCTGTCAACAGACGACTCGGGGAGGCTTACAAAATACATAATTTGAATTTGAGTAATATGCCTCCTTCACATTACCAAGTATTCAGACTCTAGAATAAATTGACACCCACAGGGAATTAGAGGTGGGACCCCAACGCAATTACCGGGTACCGGATTTACCGGATTCTGGTTTCCAAAAAAACGGATTCCCGGATTAAATCCGGTATACCGGTACTGGATTTATTCCATTGATTTCAATGGGGCACTGTCCCCATTGAAATCAATGGAATAAAAAAATTCCTCCCCC
>QEPC01005786.1:1745325-1781195 GCA_003113815.1 Sphenodon punctatus
ATCTTACTTTTCCAGGGCACTCATGACCTGGATCAAGAGGGCCAGAGATCCAAAAGTCTCAATGAAAATGACTAGAATCCTATCCACTAGAATTCAGCTGGCATACGCGTTCATCGCCAATTCGTCCACAGACATGATACGCTGGACAGCGAGATCAATGGCTTCCAACGTGGCAGCACGACGTCGCCTCTGGCTTCGCTCATGGAAAGGAGACCCTACAGCAAAGAATACCCTGGTCAGGGGCTCGTTCCAGGGATCGAAACTTTTCGGAGTATGCCTAGACAAGGTACTCACAGACGTCGCGGATAAGTAGAAGAAACAAACATTACAAAGCGTAGGGATCACGAAGAAGAATTTTCGTCCCTACAATGCACGCCAAAACCAGGGAAACTCAAGACGCCCCTTTTTCCCTAACAGGGGGCATCAAAGCAGATACAGAAGCAGATGGAACAAGCAGAAAGGAACAAATCCCAGAAGTAAGCAACACCAGGGACAGGGGCTCAGCAAGTCAGAGGCATGACTACCAGGCCTCTCTGGAACCCCACAAGCTAGGGGGCAGACTCCAGAACTTCGCACAGCAGTGGAAACATACTGTGCAAGACGCCTGGGTCACTCAAACGATACAGAGGGGATACTCCATAGAATTCGACCGCTGCCCTCTAAGCTTCTTTTCTGCCTCACCAAGATCAAAAAACCCTCAAAAGCACATGGCAATGTCCACAGAAATGAAGAGGCTTCTCTCGATCGGAGCCATCGAACAGGTCCCCCCGAACAAACAGGGGTCGGGGCTATACTCAATTCTGTTCCTAGTCCTGAAGAAACAGAACGAGTGGAGAGCCGTTCTCGATTTAAAAAGACTGAACAAATTCATTCGGACCAAAAAATTCAAGATGGAGACTCTACAGTCCATCAGGGTAGCGATAAACAGACAGGAATGGCTACCATCGCTAGACCTCAAGGAAGCCTATTTGCACGTTCCAATATTGCCAAACTACAGGAAATGGTTGAGGTTCAGGTACGAGAACCTACACTGGCAATACAAAGCTCTTCCTTTTGGTCTATCCACAGCACCCAGGACGTTCACAAAAATCTTGATTCCCCTCATCGCGAACCTGCGAAAGGAGGGGATCAAGATTCACCCTTACCTGGACGACATATTAATACGATCTCTGACATACGACCAGGCACTGAGGGACACTGCCAGGGTGATATCCTACCTCCAAGAACATGGATTTGTAATAAACTTCAAAAAGAGTCATCTGAGCCCATCCCAGTCCCTCGAACACCTGGGAGTAATAATAGATACCAGATCATACGAGATATGCCTCAATCTGCAGAGACGTCAGAACCTCCTAGAACTTATTCATCACGTGGTCTTAAGGAGCAAGTCACGGCTAAAAGAACTAGCCAGTCTCCTGGACAGCATGATCTCATGTATGGGTATTGTGAGATGGGCCAGATTTCACACCAGGCCTCTACAGCAACTCCTGAGACCTTGGCAGGACCGCCTCACGCAGGGGGACAACCCCTGGGTGTTGGTACCGAAAACAGTCAAATCATCCTTCCAATGGTGGTCTCACAAGGGGAGGCTCCGTACGGGGATCCCCTTGATGGACCCAGACGGAGTAACGGTAACAACGGATGCGAGCCTCCAAGGATGGAGGGCACACGCACAAAACAGAGCGGCACAAGGAAAATGGCTGAAGTGGAAAAAGAGCCACCACATAAACTGACTAGAACTGAGAGCAGCATATCTGGCTCTGAGGGAACTCGCCCCACTGATCGGGGAAGGCACGTAACTGTCTACACAGACAACAACATAGCAAAAGCATACATAAACAACCAAGGAGGGTCGAGATCGACAGTACTCCATCAACAAGCGTCACTACTGATCCGGTGGGCAGAAACAAACCTGAAGTCCATAAGAGCCATACATATACCGGGGATAAAGAACACCCGAGCCGACTGGCTGAGCTGGAAGACTCTGGATCCGGGAGAATGGGCGTTACATCCATCGACTTTCCAAGAAATAGTCAGGGAATTCGGGATGCCGGTGATGGATCTATTCGCGTCCCCAACCAACACAAAAACAAGGAGGTTTATGACCAGATTCCCTCATCCTCTGGCAGAGGACTTCGACGTTCTGAACCAGATGTGGCCGCAAGGACTCCTATACGCTTTTCCACCGTTCCCTCTGATCCACAGGACAATAGCAAAAGCCAAGAGGGAGGGAGCAGAGTTGATTCTAGTGACCCCATATTGGCCACGACGTCCGTGGTTTGCAGATCTACTAGATCTAACAACGGAAACACCACTCAGCCTCCCCTCCAGACAGGACATTCTAACTCAGGGACCTATCAGACACAAGGACCCTGTAGGCTTAAAACTAACAGCCTGGAGATTGAGAGGGAAGCCTTCAGAAAACTAGGTTACTCTCAACGGGTCCTACACACCATGCTTCAGTCTAGGCGACCAGCAACCAAGCGCATTTATCAAAGTACATGGGCTTGTTTTGCGGGGTGGTGCCAGGAAAGGGGTCTGAGACCAGACAAGGCCAATGTTAGAATAATTTTGGAGTTTCTACAGATGGGTCTGGACAGGGGCTTAAAGCCCAATACACTGCAAAGACAGGTTGCTGCTATAGGTAGTGTGATAGGTACAGTGAGGGGGGAAAGAATCTCGAGACACCCCCACATTGTATGTTTTCTCAGAGCAGCTAGACTCATATCTCCTCCGGTGAGTCACCGTTTCCCCTCCTGGGACTTAAATCTACTCCTTACAGCATTGACTAGCATCCCTTTTGAGCCTCTCGAAGAGGTATCATTGTTCTACCTATCTCTAAAGGTAGCCTTCCTGATAGGTATTACAACAGCTAGGAGAATTTCAGAGCTGGGGGCTCTATCAATGGAACCTCATCTCTGCGTGTTTAGAGAATCGTCAGTTTCTCTCAGACTTGACCCTTCCTTCCTTCCCAAAGTAAATTCTTTATTTCATAGGGAACAGGAAATAATTCTTCCCTCTTCTGCCCAAATCCTTCCCGTAAAAAAGAAAAGATCTGGCATACCCTGGATGTTTCCAGGGCTCTCAAAATATACTTGAAATGAACAGCACCGTTTCGACAGTCTACGGCTCTGTTTGTCTCTTACAGGGTACATAATAGGGGAATGAAGGCCTCAAAGTCAGTTATTGCTCGATGGCTGACCCTATGCATCAAGGAAGCATATAGAGCTAAAGGAAAAACTCTCCCGGAAGGGATATTTGCCCATTCCTTAAGAGGGGCAGCAACCACACAAGCATTTAGGAATGCCGCTCCTTATGGAGAGATCTGTAAGGCGGCAACATGGGCCTCGTTACATTCCTTTACGAGGCACTATAAACTCCTCCTACGTGAATCAGCTGAAGCAGCTTTTGGGAGAAGGGTCTTACAGGCTGTCCTGTAAGGAATATAGAGATCAGGTCATGAAACTCTTCATTGCTCCCTTCCCATGATAGTAAGAATGCATGTTAGTAGGAGGGACACCGCTTGGGGAGGTCCCTAGTGTTAAGGTTGGCCGTCCAGGAGGACCCCCAGGGAGAAAGGAAAATTGGGCACTTACCTCCTGAATTTTCCTTCTACTGGGGGTCCTCCTGGACGACCAAAACCCACCCGGAATGAAGAGCAATTCTGGGGGGAACAGATCTAAGGAATCTGGAGTTTGTTTGTATTGCCGGTTGCCTAGACTATCAGGCGTTAAGAGGTGTACGAAAAGTAGGCACTACTAAATTTTATTTTTCTCATAAAGAATATTATAAATAATATTTTATTATTCTAATATTATTCTCATAGATAATAACGTTGACAATGCATTTAGTTATTTGTCATTAATAGCAAGTTCTTAGACAGTTCAAAAAGCTGAAATACTCTGGAGTAAGGAAGATCCCTGAGCCTCCAAGGACAAAAATCGTTATGTCTGCCTCCTACTGGATGATGGCGGGATCTACCCTACTGTTAAGGTTGGCCATCCAGGAGGACCCCCAGTAGAAGGAAAATTCAGGAGGTAAGTGCCCAATTTTCCTATCTGACCCAGTATGACACTACTTATGTTCTTAGGGTCATTAACATAAGTTAATCCAAAGGTCTCTGAACTTTGGATCTAAACCTCCCTTCCTCTGGAGGTTTGTTCGAACTCAAGCCTGAGCGTCTCCCGCAGGCGGGTGCAAAACTTTTTTGTATATAAAGACGTTTGGTGGGCAGGGATAGGGATTGGGTGGGAGATTTTTGGGAGTTTGGGGTTGGAGTGGGTGGTTCTGGAATGAGGGTAAAGTTTTTTGTATTGTATTTTAACATTATTGAATTATATTATGTTTTTACTATTGTAAGCTGCCCTGAGCCTTTTGGAAAGGGCGGGGTATAAGTTTAACTAACTAAATAAATAAATAAATAAACCCCTGATACGACACCCTCAGTCCTTGGGAATATTATTTAAATAAGGTCTAGTCACATCAGTAAGGATTGCACAGCAGGGAACTATTAATACATGCCATTTAAGCAACGTAGTTAACAAATCCAACTAGTGAATTCTTCCTTTTCACAACTAATTTTATTCTGGAGTCCATTCTTCTTTACTAACAAATTCCCTTGAGACCTGCATTTTGTATTGCTTCATTTCCAGGCCCCAGAGGAGAAACAGGGTTAATGGGCACTGTAGGAATTCCTGGACCACCTGGTGTCTCTGGAAACCCAGGCATCCCTGGAAGCAGAGGTGAGTGGCATAGGATCTGTTTTACTCATCTATTTTTTCCCAACTTGTGGATTATTTCCTGCAAGTATGCACTAATTTCAACCTGGCATTCTCAATAAGCTATTTATCATTGATCCATTCTTTGACTGAATAATAATAATTACAAATTTATAATTGCAATTTGTGTATGTTACGCCCTTATTTATCCCAGGGTGTCCTTGCCACAGTGATGCATGCCCTGGTGACTGCGAGGCTTGGTTTTTGTAATTCCCTCTTCTACGAGCTACTGTCAGTGCTTATCCATCACCTGCAGCTTGTTCAGAATACAGCAGCACGGCTCCTTAGTGGTTTAGGCAGCTGTGATCATATTACGTCCACCCTGCGTTCTCTGCATTGGTTGCCTGTAAGATGACAGATCGAGTTTAAGATCACACTGCTGGTTTTCAGGGCCCTGAATGGTTTAGGCCCTGGCTATATTCAAGACCTTCTTCTGGTCTAATGGGTATCTGCTATCAGGAACCACCCACGTCCACCCATCGCGTCTTAAGTCGGCGGGTGATTGGACTGCTGCTGTGGCGGGCCCCTCGGTATGGAACTCGTTCCCCCCGGATGTTCATCTCATTTCCTCCCTCCATACCTTTAAAAAACACCTGAAAACGTATTCGTTTTCTAGATGCTTTAAGGAACCACTGCT
Source organism: Sphenodon punctatus (assembly GCA_003113815.1). Classification (NCBI taxonomy): domain Eukaryota; kingdom Metazoa; phylum Chordata; class Lepidosauria; order Sphenodontia; family Sphenodontidae; genus Sphenodon; species Sphenodon punctatus. Next base: position 1,750,741 of record QEPC01005786.1, read on the forward strand.
GGTCCCCTTAATGTATTTTGTTCTCCCTTTTTCCTTCCCTTATCTTACATTTTTTAAAGATTCTTTTAATGACTTGTTTTAAATTGATTTGTTTATATTGTACTTTTATGTAAAATGTAAAGCTCTCCGAGTGCCATGTAGGCAGGGAGGCGCTATAAAAATAAAAATATTATTATTAAATTATGAAAATGTTTTGCTTCTACAGTGAGTTGCACATAAGCACCTACCATTAAAATCAACAAGCATTGCCCACACAGTTGACAGAATCACCAAGTTTCTGGTGTCTGCCATTGCTTTTTACTGTAGGAAAGGGGCTATGTTCCCTGAGCTTTGGATCTAAATGAGGAGGAGGATAATTGGAGTATGGTACCTTTTAAAAGCTAGTTCTGCTGTTGCTTTAGCATATTTGCTTACTAATCATCCTTGAAAGCTGTAGTTTATTAGCCTTCTCTTGGCATTTACTATCTACTAGTGAGATTTCTTCACAGTTCTTCACTTTTCCTCTGTCACCACTCCCATCTACCCCAGAGTTTCTTGTTCGCTAAAACATCTTAGCCCATTCTCCCATGTTGCCCCCTATGCCTGGAACTCCCTCTCTGAACACCTTCACTCTGCTCCCTCCCTTTCCACCTTTAAATCCCTCCTAAAAATCTACCTCGTCTGTCAGGCTTTCCCTTGCTCCTTATCCTCACAGACTGCTCACTGATGCTTCCCTCTGCTGTCCTGTCATTCGGGGTCCCCTTCTCTCCTGTAACTAAGCTAAGCACATACACCTGTGACTTCTCACCTTTGTGAATGTACCTCTGTCTCCCCCTATTTTCTCCTCTCCCTTGTCTCCCCTTGATTGCAAGCTCCTTGGGGCAGGGACCTGCCACTTATTAATGCTTGTTCTGTTTCGTTTAGGTTCTCCTGGCTTCTTAGGACCAAGCGGAAGAAAGGGTTCTTCAGGGGCACCGGGTGAACAGGGAGATAAAGGTTTTCCTGGGCCATCAGGTTCCAGAGTGGTTTTAGGGGATAAAGGAGAACGTGGACCCCAAGGTACAGTTGATTTCTGTTCAGCTAGAACACTATTGGGAGTTAGTCATCGACAATGCAGTTCTGACGTATTTTCTCAACAGGAAATGGTAAAACATACTCATTTTCAGTAATTAAGAAGTCACACCACTGTGGCACAGTTTTACTTGTGGTGTGATAAATTTTAGGGCCAAATTATCAGAGGTGTATACAATTGGTTTGCAAATATTTGCATGTATTTAATATAGCCCATGTGCATACCAACTGGTTGTATTTGTGAATGTGAACAATTTATATAAATGCTCTGGCTAGTTAGTGTACCCTGATGTCTGCACTCCTAATGTGTGCACAGTGTAAATGAATGCATGTCCATTCAGGGATGTAACTAGGTAGGAATGGGCCTGCATGTAGAAGTTGGAGTGGTGGCCTCCTGCCCTTCCTCCCAGTGGCGGGGGACGCAGCTGCGCCAGGAAGCATGGACCCCTCACACTCGTGGGCCCCAGTGCATTGCTGACACGAGGGGGTGGGTCAGAGCCCCAGCAGAAGCTGAAGGGAAGGGCTAGAGAACGGGGTTAGCAGCAGGGCTTAATGGGGGTGGGGCTTGCCAGGGCTCAGCCCCAGCAGTTAAAATTTAAGAGGGGCCTGAGGCCTGGGATATATATATATATATATATATATATATATATAAACACTAAAAAGGACTATGTAAATCTTCCAAATAACCACTATGGTAAACAAAAAAGGAGGGTTTTAAAGAAAAGAAAAAAACAACTCCTCACCAGGGGATGATAATAAAGTGTGAAACCTGTATAGATACCCTCATATGGGGTGGGAAAATACTTGAAAAGATCACACCCCTATGATCAAACAAGAGTTCCAAATAGAAATTAAAAGAAAATGTCCATATTTAATATATATTGTGACACATATCATGCTTATGCAAAAAAGCCTTCAAAGTCTAAAAGAGTGGAAACCCACTCACATAAGTCTATAAATATACAAATACAGGTTTGGACATAGCCATGTATCTGGACCACAAAAGCTGGTCCTCATCAGCAAACCATTTTTAGTGTTAGACTCAATAATTATAGGCCAAAATTCTTTATGGGTAATTAGAGAAATGGGAGTTTTTTTGTATAAGCACGATATAGTGTCACAATATATATTAAATATGGACATTTTCTTTTAATTTCTATTTGGAACTCTTTATTATTATCCTCTGGTGAGTTGTTTTTGTTTTTTTTTGTTTTTTTTTTTGTTTGTTTGCCTTCAAAATCCTCCTTTTTTATCTACCAGCCTAGGAAATATTCCCACTACGAGTGTGCACCCAGAAATGTGGAGGCCAGTGAAAGGCTAATATTGGCCTTTTCAGAGTTAGGAATGAAAGCCAGAAGAACCCTGCATAGTTTATTTGGCTTTCATTAATTACTTCTCTGCCCTATCCCCTGCCCTCACCATCATATGGATTCAATCACAGTAACTCCTGTTTTATATTCAGTTGTAGAGAGGCAGGTTGGTCTAATGATTAGATCACTAGCTGCGGACTACAGTTCATTTCCCTGTTCTGTACAGTCCTGGGGCAGGGGGCGTGACTTATGAGGGAGAGGCATGGCTTGCAAGACAGGGCTGGGCCCCGACAATTCATTCTTTATCATGCTCCTGGTTAGGAGCAAGAGAAGGGGAGACCTCTCAGCCAGTCTCCAAACTCAGGGAGATGAAGGTTCATCATCAAGGTCCTGAGGAAGGGGAAATCCATAAGAGGAGTACGGGAGTCAAGGACCAAAGAAGCCAGAGACCCAGGGAACTGGGGAATGAGAGAACCAAGGAGTCAGGGTGCAAGGAACTAGGAGCCAGGGGACAGGACAAGGGACTAGGAGCCAGAGGAGCAAGACGGCTAGGGAGCCAGGAAGCCAGAGAACAAGAGAACCTGAGATCAAGGGGGGTCAGGAGCCTGGACACCAAGAGCCAAAGGTTCAGGGAGACGAGAGAGAGATAGAGGGTGGGGGTGGAGGGGAGAGAGGGAGACGAGGCAAGACCTAAGAGCCAACAAGGAGTCACGAACCAGGAAAACAGGAGCTTAGGCACCAAGAGCCAAGGAACTGGAGCCAAGCGTCAGGAAGGAATGGAAGAGAGAGGAGTTGCTCCGCCCAGTCTCCTGTTGGTACCAGAAACATGCTTTGCATACTGATTGGTACCCAGTTAGGAAGCTGAGAGGCAGGGTCAGACACAGACTGGGAGGAGACATGGGTAGGAGAAACTAAGCAAGAGAACAGGCCTGGATGATGGCGCCAGCAGCCAGGGTGGCGCTCTTGTAGCCCAAAGGCTGGAGGATAATTGCAAGTCCCTATTATAGCTATGCCCTTGTGTCCATTATATGCATGCAACCAGGGACCCGTGTTCACAGCTGTGAACATGGGTCCTTGTATGTAACCTTTAGAATATAGTTCTCTGTGTGTTGGCAGGGGGGTGGGGGTTTGAAATTTTCAGATATTTTCTTTTCCTTTATGTGAGAAATTTTAGAAGTTTTAATTTGCAGGTCCTGTGCATTGTAACATATTTACCTGGAAGGAGGTGACTCCCCTCCCCATTCTTTTACTTACCCACCATTTTAAGGAGAGGATTTTGACTAAACTGTTTTTCGTTTTATTTCCTGTAATTGTTATTGTAGGATTTCCAGGAAGACAAGGTCTAAATGGAGCAAGGGGAGAGCAAGGTGCGCAAGGATCAGCAGGTCCTGATGGCATACCAGGAAAGCCATGTCTCCCAGGTATGCTGAAAACTAGAATCTCAAACTCCTGTATGCAGTATGCCATTGCCTACAGTTCCATGTGTGTGGAGGAAGTAATCCGTGCGATAGCAGGCCCTGCAGCTCTCCTAGGCACAGGATGCTTGGCACAGATGGAAGGGGAGTAGATGCTGTAGCCCAGCACCCAGCTCGTGGCTGCCACTGGTACAAAGAGGGGCAGGGAGTTAGCAGATTCCTAAAGAAACCTCTACTCCCTCATAACCCCAATTTCCACCCTCCCACACTTCTCCTCCACTGAAGCCCCTACTCCTGCACCAGGCCCAGACCTATGCCTGCTGCACCCATGTGATGAACAGGTCATGGTTCTTTAAGGCCAGTCTGACCATCACTGTGGCCCCGTCCCTTTGGAAGAGTATAAAGGGGGAAAGGGAAAGCATCAGGCAGTCTGCTGAAGGCTGCCAGAGGGCATGTGCTGAGAGCTGTCCTGAGTTCTGACAGCAATGACCTAAGCTGTAGTGCAAGGTAGCCAAACTTGCAAATATGTAGGAGCCAGAGCTGTACCCAGGGCTTAAGGCCCAGAAATACAAACTGCAACCCAGACAGGAAAGTGAAAGAAGGGGGAAGTGTGCCAAAGACTCTGGTGCTGCTTGCTGTGTATGTTGTAATGTAAACTCTGTGCATGGGATGAAAATGAATCAGGTGGTTGATACCTCATTGTAGAATCTGCTATATTATTGGGAAAGAAAGATAGCAGACGGATGAGGATGACCCTGATCCTGCAAGGAAGTATCAAGGGTGAGAGGGCCATTTGTTACAACCCAGGAAAAACAACTCTAGCCCCCAAATTCATCTGAAACGTTGACTTCTGTGAAAAGCTGTTTTGTTTTGTTTTGTTTTTTAGAATTTCATTTTGTGATCAAAGTTTGATCCAGCCTTATCTCACATGAAGCGGAGCCACCCTTGGCCTTTCTCTCTCTGCAGAGAAGCAGCCAACATATGAAATGTATATACCAGAAACGCTTAGGCATAGGGGCAACCATTTAAAATTAATTTTTTAACCAATTTAAAGTGAACCCTCTTCAACTGGTGCAAAAGCAGGTCCAAAAGAGCGTCATGAGACAACTCCCCAGGTGTGGGTGTGTGGGTGTCTCTCTCTTTCTCTCTCTCTGTCTCTCACACACACACACAGACAGTTGAATGCGTTCTAATGATAGTTTAAAGGCTTTGGTGAATGGATAGGCCTAGTAGCATCCTGAGAGATCTAAACTTGGAAACAAGGGGAGAAAAATCCAGAGATGGAAAACAAAATCTCGGTCTTTATTATCTTCAAATTCCTAGCTGAACTGGGCTTGAAATATTGCAGCTCTGTAACAGCCATCCATATGAGCTAAAAATAACCTCAAGCTTTACCGTCTTCTGATTGGAATGCTATTGCAATATATTTGGCAAGCATTTCCAACAACAACAACAATAATAACAGTACTAATAACAATGGTGTTTTGAGAAGGAGGAGGAAACTAAGTTTAAGCAACTTGTTTCTTTATATGCTTTTTAAACACTTTTCAGAGAATTGGTGGCAGTGATTTAGGAACAGATACTTCATTCTCTCATAAAGTGTGTCAGCTCACCAAATTAGAGGCAAACATTGTACAGTGTTGATATTCATCTTGTGTAGGTACCAAGGGCTTTAAAGGGCTGCCAGGGATTTCTGGACAAGAAGGACCACCAGGAACTCAAGGCGACAGAGGAGATATGGGAGTGCCAGGTGATTCTCACTAAAATCGTAAAAGTTTATATTATTCAGCTGCTATGAGAACATTTCTACAACTTTTAGCTGAGTAATTTCTACCCTCACAAGTAATCTAGCTTCACTACAACCATTTGCATGAGTAAGGGCACAAGGTTCACCTCTACATCTGCTAACTGGGAGCATATAGCATATGCTCTTGTGACTGTTTTATTAAACAATATTTGAATTCTCCTGAATCAAACTTGAGGCCAAAAGAGGGAGACACCATTGAACATGGCAACTAGTAGTTCTACTGCTTCTTGATTGGGTTGGCCTTAGAGACCAAATCTAAGGATCCAGCACCCAACCTGAGTAGCAGATTGGAAAATTCATCACCTTGGCCCTTAGGTCTAGTAAATCTTTCTCTTATGCTTCTATGGTTGACTTTCTCACAAGGAGCCAGGTGCATAGTTACAGGTGGGACAAGTGTGGCCACTGTCCGAGGTCAGGCATTCAGGGAGACCCAGTAAGGCCAGCCCTGTCAAGACATCAACATGCCGTGCTTTTTTCCCTGCCAGAGCTGTCTATATTTTCCTGATGGAGACTTTGTACCAGAGTAGGAACAGGTGCTGGAACTGAATGGAATAAACGAGCTACAAGCAACCCTGTGGACTGTGATTGTGTAGGCCTAATCCTGCAGTGACGTACCCCAGACAAACTGCCCCATGGTACACAGCTGCTCCTCAGAATACCTGGAGCCAGGTCTCAAGAGTACTGGCTCTTCCAGCCAGTCACAAAGCAGGAGAAGCTGGGAGGCGGGGAGAGGTCAGCCTAGGGGATGCTTCAAAGGGCACACATCTTTGCGTGTCTTGTGGCTCTTAGACATAAGAAGATTTTGGGATGCAGCTCTTGAGGTTGGAAACTTTGTCCTGGCTTACATTAAAATGGAAGTGGGGAAGTGTGGGCCAAGTCTGGCTTGCAGCTGTTTTTTATTTGAAAAGGGATCAAATAAAAATATATTATTATTATTATTTATTTATTTATTTGATCCCTTTTTAGTGCCTGGTTCTGGCTCCTGGCACTAGTCCTTGCCGTCAAGCACTGGGAAAGGGAGCAGAGATTAGGGCATGCGCTCAAGGGTAGGGGATGGATCCATGGCACATATCCATGGTCTGAACCCGACTCTTCCTTCTTCTAACTCCTTTCTGACCCACAGAACTGGCACTAATTTTCAAAGTGGCCTGCAGGAGGGAATAGGTTCCCCACCCTTGGACTAAAAGTAGAATTGCTTCCCTAATGTGTGTGAAATACATATATAGTGTGAGTCACGCTTAAGAGCACACTTTGAATGAGAACTGATAAAGAAATGCCTAGAGTCAGCTGAAGCACCTTGATGGCTGGGCCACTCTGGGGACAAGAGGAGGCTGGCACTCAGCCAGAGATCCAACAGCAATTATATATTATATATCTAATTATATCTAACACTGCTAATTATATATCTTTTGTGTTTGTAACCATCTCTAAATTTGTGTAAGAAAATAACTTGCTCTGTCAACAATGTTGTTTAATAAAAATTGGTAAATAAAATATAAGACTATAAAGTGTGGAAAGAAAAAAACTTCAATAGGTAAGTGCGATGTGTTAGGGAGTGACACCAGTCTTTGCATCACCTAGGTTTCAAGGGTGAGCAAGGATCTCCAGGTGTGCCAGGATCATCAGGCATACCAGGGCCTCCTGGTCTTCCCAGGTTCCCAGGTGATAAAGGAGAACCAGCTTGTTCAGGATCTGGACCTCCAGGAAAACCAGGAGCAAAGGTAAAGGAAAAAGACAATGTGACAGGAAATTCAATTACATTCAGACAAGTTTTAAAATGAATATGATGCTATTCATTCCACCTGCAAAAATGTATATGATTGCTGTTTCTCAGGGTGAGCCAGGCCTGCCAGGAGAAAGAGGAAGAAAAGGACAAAGAGGATCACAAGGTCAGCCAGGACTTTTAGGAGAACCTGGACTGTCTGGAAACAGGGGGGATCCTGGAGTACCAGGAATTCCAGGTGTGTTCTAGTATAATAGTTAGTGAAAATTGGAAGATTTGTCTGTGTTAGCAGAACAACAAAGGTCCTTTTCACACAAGACGCCCTCCCCCTCTGCCCAGGTGGGTGATTGGGTGCGCAAGGGGGGGGGCGTCCGTGCAACAGCCGGTGCAGATGGGTGGGGGTGCATACACACTCCAATGCTCCACCCTTCTCCCTGGGGGTCCTCCTGGACGGCCAGCTTTAACGGTAGGGTAGATCCCGCCATCATCCAGTAGGAGGCAGACATAACGATTTTTCACGGAGGTTCAGGGATCTTCCTTACTCCAGTTGTTTGTCTGCCTTCAAACTAGTAGGAAGCAGGCGAGCTGCCTCCTAAAAAAGGAAAAAAGAAGAAACTTTGGCAGCAAAAAGAAGGAACAGAGAAAAATAGCTCTAGGTGCCAGGGGAGGAGAAATTCCCCCCCTGTTCACCCTACCCCCTCATGGGGGGGTACAGAGCAGGATGCCGGGACCCTTCCCTTTCCTACAGGCGGGGGTCCCGAAGAGCGGGGGTAGCGCCCGGCCCAAGTGGGGGCGCTGACCAGCTCGGGATCGCCCGAACCGCTAGGAGCTGGGACCGACACAGCCTCTACCGCGGCAGACAGCCCGGCTCGGCTGGATCCGGAGCGTCCACTCATCCAAGCCTGGGATCAGGTAGGGAGCGCGCTCCGGAGGGAGTAATAAGGCATAAGGGGGTTTGGAAGGGTCACCACCCTCCCCCCGACACTCCTGGGTTTCCCCGTCCCCATTCCCACGACGGAAAAAAAGGGAAGAACGGTCCCCAGCGGGAATGGAGCCGATGGGGGGGGGGGAATCCCCCGCTCGGACGCCGCTCCACGCGATCGGGGGGAAACAGCAGGTCGCTAGGAGACGCCCACCAGGACAGATGCAGGCGGCGTAGGCCAGGGCTCCTACAACTCCCCCTCCCCTTCCGTTACCTCGAAGGGGGGGGAGCGCCTTCGCGCAGGCGCATACTCAAACGCGCCAAAAATAGAGTCTCTGGCCACTTATTCCCCGCCAAGGAGGAGGAGAAGCCTCTAGCTCTCTGGCTCTCGGCACGGCTAGGCCTGAATTCTAATAACAGGGCCCGAGGAAAAATGGCAACCAGAAAGAGACCTGCAGCAGCAGCGTCATCGCCAGCAGCGGGAGCAGCAGCGGCCTCAGAGGGACAAGAGAGCTGTAAGCCCCCCGCCCCCCCTCCACCCCCTTCCCCAGCTCCACAGGACCCACACATGGTGGTCCTGCAACAGATTCTGATGGAGCTAAAGCGAAAGCGCTCTCCCCAGAGAACGGGGAGCACAGCTTATAAGCGAGGCTCTAAGGGGGCTGGAAAGGGAAAGAACCCCAGACCCAAATGGCCCCGGAGGGTCAGGCGACCCCTGGACTCACCAGCCTCGGATGAGGAAAATTCAGAGGAGGTCAGATCTGTCTCCTCCTCGGACAGCAAGTGGACTCAAGGAGCAAGTCCCAACTGAAAGAACTAGCCAGTCTCCTGGGCAGCATGATCTCATGCATGGGAATTGTAAGATGGGCCAAATTTCACACCCGACCCTTACAGCGCCTCCTGAGACCTTGGCAGGACCGCCTTACACAGGGAGACAACCCCTGGGTATTGGTACCGAAAGCAGTCAAAACATCCTTCCAATGGTGGTCTCACAAGGGGAGGCTCAGCACAGGGATTCCTCTGATGGACCCAGACAGAGTAACGGTGACAACGGATGCGAGCCTACAAGGATGGGGAGCGCACACACAAAACAGGGCGGTACAAGGAAAATGGCTGAAGTGGGAGAAGAGCCACCACATAAACTGGCTCGAATTGAGAGCAGCATACCTGGCTCTGAGGGAACTCGCCCCATTGATCAGGGGAAAGCATGTAGCTGTCTTCACAGACAACACCGTAGCAAAAGCATACATAAGCAACCAAGAAGGATCGAGGTCAGCAGCCCTCCACCAGCAAGCGTCACTCCTGATCAGATGGGCAGAAACGAACCTGAAGTCCATAAAAGCCATACACATACCGGGCAAAAAAACACCCAAGCCAACTGGTTGAGCCGGAAGACTCTGGATTCAGGAGAATGGTCGTTAAACCCATCAACGTTCCAAGCAGTAGTCAGATCATTCGGGATGCCGGTGATGGACCTATTCGCGTCCCCAACAAACCCAAAAACAAAGAAATTTATGACCAGATTCCCTCATCCTCAAGCGGAGGACTTTGACGCTCTGAACCGGTCTTGGCCGCAAGGCCTGCTATACGCTTTTCCACCGTTCCCTCTGATCCACAGAACAAAAGCTAAGAGGGAGGGAGCAGAGTTGATTCTAGTGACTCCACACTGGCCCCGGCGACCATGGTTCGCAGATCTACTAGATCTAACAACGGAAACACCACTCAGTCTGCCGTTCAGACAGGACATTCTAGCACAGGGACCGATTCTACACAAGGACCCTATAGGCCTAAAACTAACAGCCTGGAGATTGAGAGGGAAGCATTCAGAAAGCTAGGTTACTCCCAACAGGTCCTACACACAATGCTCCAGTCTAGGCGACCAGGAAGCAAGCGCATTTATCAAAATACATGGGCTTGCTTTGCGGGGTGGTGCCAAAAATGGGATCTGAGACCAGACAAGGCATCTATTAAAGTAATTTTGGAATTTCTACAGTCGGGTCTGGACAGGGGCTTAAAGCCCAATACTTTACAAAGACAAGTTGCAGCTATAGGTAGCGTAATAGGCACAGTAAGGGGGGAAAGAATTTCTAGACACCCTCACATTGTACATTTCATCAGAGCAGCTAGAATTATTTCTCCTCCGGTTAGTCACCGTTTCCCCTCCTGGGACTTAAATTTATTACTTAGAGCACTGACTAACATTCCATTTGAACCTCTGGAGGAGGTATCCTTATTCTACCTGTCTCTAAAAATTGCATTCCTAATAGGTATCACAACAGCTAGGAGGATTTCAGAGCTGGGAGCTCTGTCAATTGAACCTCACCTCTGCAGGTTTAGAGAATTGTCAGTGTCCCTCAGACTTGACCCTGCCTTCCTTCCCAAAGTGAATTCCTCATTTCATAGAGAACAGGAAATAATTCTTCCTTCCTTCTGTCCAAATCCTTCCCATCAGAAAGAAAAAATTTGGCATACCCTGGACGTCACCAGGGCTCTCAAAATATACTTGAAACATACAGCCCCTTTTCAACAGTCTACAGCTCTTTTTGTTTCTTATGGGGTACACAATAAGGGAAAGAAGGCATCTAAGTCAGTCATAACTCGTTGGTTAACCCTATGCATCAAGGAGGCATATAGAGCTCGGGGAAAAATTCCACCTGAAGGGATATTTGCCCATTCCTTAAGAGGGGCAGCAACCACACAAGCATTCAGGAATGCTGCTCCTTATGGAGAGATTTGTAAGGCGGCAACTTGGGCCTCTTTACATTCTTTTACGAGGCACTATAAACTCCCCTTACACGAGTCAGCTGAAGCAACATTTGGGAGAAGGGTACTACAGGCTGTTCTATAAGAGAAACGGAAAACAGTTCAAGAGCTTCTTCATTTATCCCTTCCCCTTATATTGAAATTCAGAAAATTCTGAGGGACACCGCTTGGGAAAGTCCCTACTGTTAAAGCTGGCCATCCAGGAGGACCCCCAGGGAGAAAGGAAAATTGGGCACTTACCTCCTGAATTTTCCTTCTACTGGGGGTCCTCCTGGACGGCCAAACCCACCCGGAATGAAGAGCAATTCTGGGGAGGACCAGATTTCAAAGAAATCTTTTATTTGAAAAGAAAATCTGTAGTGCAAGTTTGGATTGCCGGTTGACTAGACTGTCATAAATTAAGAAGTGCATGAAAAGTAGGCACTCCTGTTTATTGTTATCACAGTAATAACACTGACAATGTACATAGTTATTTGTCGTTAATAGAAAGTTCTTAGACAGTTCAAAAGGCTGAGATACTCTGGAGTAAGGAAGATCCCTGAACCTCCAAGTGTGAAAAATCGTTATGTCTGCCTCCTACTGGATGATGGCGGGATCTACCCTACTGTTAAAGCTGACCGTCCAGGAGGACCCCCAGTAGAAGGAAAATTCAGGAAGTAAGTGCCCAATTTTCCTATCTCTACCCCTGCGCCACACACCCACTGCAGCGCACACCCATCCCCCCCACACTGCAGCTTCTCCCAGGTCTGTGTGAAAAGGGCCAAAGAAATAGCTGGCCCAGATCCTTGTGTGGTGGAAACTACATTGAAATGAAATTAAGCCAGTGGCCTACGTTGATATATAGACCAATAAAGATCTGACCTATTTCTGTATGACACAAAAAAAATAATCATAGATCTTGCCAGAAATCTAATATATCCAGAGCTGAATTGATTAAAGTCCATTTACCTTAAGATCTTATCTTCTCTCTCTCTCAATTTCCCTCCCACACCCACCTCCTCTTCCCTATTTATAGGACAATCAGGGTGTGCTGGTGATATCGGTGACAAAGGGCGCTTAGGGTCACCAGGACAAAGGGGCCCAAGGGGTCACCCAGGTTTGTTCCCTTCTTTCTGGTTTCTGTATAGCTGTCTTCAGTTTTGTCTCATGTTTCTTCTCTTGGGGTGAGATTTTTCATTTCTTCAGAATCATCCTTCTTTATAAGTTTATGGCATTGAAGTCCTTCTACATTGGAATGAGAGACTATCACTGCTTCCCCTCTTTTCAGGGAAGTGTCTTTGGCATTTCCATAATGAAATCGGGAGTGCAAGTTGGCCTTGGAGGAAGTTTGAAAACATGCATTAGTGCATGAGAAATATATGAGAGACAGTAGTCTGGCACATATGGAGATGGCATGATTTACCTCATGGAAGGAGATGGAAATATCAAGAGAGACTGAAGCAAAGCTTTAGTCAGAATTGAAGAATAAACAATTGGATTTAGAGACACATGCACACACCTCAGCATCCTCCCCCCCCCCCCCAAAAGGATGAACTGTCACAAGAGTGACAGTTCATTGGGTGTTTTCACATGGACAGCACCCAGGTCTCTGCCCCACTTCACCGCGGTCAGTTCGTGTGTTTAAAGGCGGCCTGCTAGATGTGCAGGCAGAGCAGAGAAAGGGCAGGCTGTCCCTACTCTGGGACAGCCCTGCCGGCGGTACTCCACAACATCTAGGAGTGGAGACGGCAGCCCAAACTCGGGGCGCTGCCCTGGGCAACTCCATGGAGTTGCAGGTGGCCACCCAGAGCATTAGGCAGTCTGCCCACAACTCTGTGGTGTGGGGGAGGGGGCACTGTGTGGGTGGACTGTGGGCCGTGGCAGCCACCGGATCCATTTAAAAACTGACCCAGGCAGGGCTGCAAGTGGACAGACGTGGGTGTACGCACTGGAGCTGGTCCATGGGTGAGCACCCCCACATCTGTGTGAAAACACCCATTGTTACCTAAAAGCTAGATGCTGGTGGTGTTCAACATTCAGGATAACCAAAGAAGAGTTGAAAGCTTTTATACAAACATTGGGGTAGCTTGGTCTTTGTAATTCCCTCTTCTGTGGGCTTCCAGCAGTGCTTCTCTATTGCTTGCAGCTTGTTCAGAATCTGGCACCACAGCTGCTTACTAGTTGGGAAGCCATAATCATATTACACTCACCCTGCAGTCTCTCCGTTGACTGCTTGTAGAACGATGGATTAAATTTAAGTTTGTGCTACTAGTTTTTAGGGTCCTGAACAGTATAGGCCTTGACTTTATTTAAGACCTGCTCCTGGATGGTTATTTCATTTCATTTTCATTTCAATTTCAATTTATAACCCGCCTCTCCCATCACAGATGGCTCGAGGCGACTTACAACAGTATCACAATACATAGTAAGCATGAGCAGCAATAAATCAAATCAACATCACTAATAACAATAACAATCCCCCACCCCAAATATAAGAAGACATATATAATACCATCCTATCTACCCCTCAGTTTATTACACATTATATCCATCTTCACATAATGTACCACTTCCTCAATTCCCACCACCACCACCACCTGCTGCCACCAGGACGAGGCCCTCCCTGTACCCATCTGCTCTCACCAGGGGGCAACTCACAACAACCATCACAATACATAATAGCATAAATAACACATAAATCAAATATTAACAGCAGCAATACCCATAACAGCCCCCCACCTCCAATCCAGAGTCACATATATAATACAATCCCACCCCTCAAATTTAAGTACAGCTTATACCCATCTTCACATAACATCCCACTTCCTTAGTCCCCCCCTGCTGCCACCACCCTTCCTCCATCCTCCCGCTCTCACCAGGAGGAGGAGGCCTTCCAGTCGCCAGATACACACATTACCCTTCCAACCACACACTACATACATTTGGCCCATCTGTCAGCACCAGACGCTGCCGAAGGGCAATGCCAAAGGGCGTGCCCCTTCAGCACAGGCCCCCGACACAGCCATCGGTCACTCTCAGAACTTGAAGGAGCAACCCGGAAGCTGGCTTCCCCACGCCCCACCCCCTTCCTGGGGGTGGAGGCGCCGGCAGTGTCTTGCTCCAGCTGACAGCTGAGCAATCCCCAGTCCGCTGGCACCTGGACCCCCAGGGGGCCACTGAAAAAAAAAAACTACCACAAACTCGGGGGGGGGGGAAGGGGGCGATGACCACTGCCCCCCACATCCATGTCTTTGTCCACAACCTCCGCCAGAGGGACAGGGCACCAGACACCCCCACACAAGGTCTCCAGGGGGCTAGTTTGCCCCCATTTCCAAGTCTGCAGGGGGACAGGACATCAAACAACCCCATGCAAAGTCTCCAAAGGGGGCAGTAGGTTAGCCTTCGTGTCCAAATTCAACCCCCTGCCCCACATATCAACGCGGGGCTCACTGTTACCGGCCTTGGCTCCACAAATCCTCCATTCTCCACTGCAGCTCCTATCCGCACCCCGAGCCGGGGCTCTGCCACTAGTTGTTCCTGCTGCTATGGCTCTGGTGTGATTGTTATCTGTGTTCAGAAACCACCCACTGTTTGAGGAGCCTGCTATCCTGCCTTAAGTTAGTGGACAATTGGGCCTTTACAGTGACAGGCCCTTCAGTATGGAACTCACTCACTCCAGATGTTCATCTCGGTTCCTCCCTCCACATCTTCAAAAAGCACCTGAAGATATTTTTTTTATTGTCCTTAAGAGGATTCATTGCTGGTTCCCTTTAATGGTTTTCCCTCTTTGCCTTCCCTTTTAAAAATTATTTTGAAATGGATTTTACATTGCTTTGTTGAATTTTTATTGTATGGCTTGTGTGAAACACACCAAGCACCATTCAGGGGATGCGTGCGTGCACGTGTGTGAGCAATATAAAAAAAAAAAAATATTTATTTATGTTAAATATTTACTGTAGTTGTGAAGTAAAGGCAGTACGGAAAATAGTCACAACTAGTATTACATACTGCAAAACTCTTAATGCCCTGCAGTTCAGTTTCCTTAAATGTTTATTAAAAGTACCAAATGGCACCCCTGCAGCAGCCTTCAGACTCGAGTTAGGATTGAGGAGTTGGTCATCGGTAGCTTGGTAGCTCTTTTTAAAATTCTGGCTCCAGATGACTAAGGGTGAAAACAGACATGATGCTAGCCACACTTTAACCACCCATGGTGGTCATTTCAGGGCTGCATAGGGCACCAATACAGCCCTGCAACATGCATAAATAACCACCAAGGGTGGTTAAAGGGTGGTTAGCGTCATGTCTGTTTTCACCCACAGTCATCTTACGCTGACCTAATAAAGTCCATGTTTGAAGACTCTTTTGTAAACCAGTGGTCAAGAACTATAGAAAACCCCTTGATTCATTTGTTTTCAGACAATTATGTTGCTACAATTACGTTGCTACAATTACGTTGCTAATAACAGTATTGAGGCGGCTAGAGCTGATTCTGATGAGACTTAGGGTATTTTCAGATGAGACGGGGCCAGTATTGGCCCCGTCACGGAATCACCAATTGATCCCCCGCCGGGATCAAAACGGCACGGCCAACAGACGTGCCAGCTGATCCCGGCGGGGAATCGGGGGAGGGGGCGGGGCTGTGCGACCAACGGGCGGCCACACAGCCCCACCCTCCCACGTTCCCTAGGCCGCCCGCCCCCTGGGAGACGGGCGGCGCCGCGGCCAATGTGGCCGCAGTGCCCGCCCACCCCCCGGGGCATTGACCATGGCTCGGAATCAGCGGCGGGCACGGCCGCTGATTCCCGGCCATGGTCAGGGGACAGACGTGACGATCTCGTTGATCACAGACGGGAATCTCATTGACCACACAAATGGCCATGGTCGGGGCAGGAGGGCCGTTTGCGTGGTCAATGAGATTCCCGCCCATGATTCATCAGGGTGAACATCTGGCAGGAATCACCTGTCAGACCAACAGACGTCACGTTACGGTCCTTTGCTCACCATGCGGGTATTCACCGTGGTTGAACGTGGGATCGTAACGTCTGAAAATACCCTTAGAGACATTGATAGGCAGGAGGATATAGCCAAAGTAGGAAGCTCGCTCCATTTGCTGGGCTATAATGCCTGGGTACCAGAGCCAGGGGAAATGGCAACTTAGTTGTCCTCATTTTCTATTTTTAGGGGAAAGCACTTGTTTATGTGCGCTCGTTTAAATGCTCTACCCACTAAGGTGTTAGAGGGACGCCTTTCTGGTTTTAAGTATGAGGACCGTCTTTGCCCTTTTGATATGCAAAATACGGAGTCAACTCAGCATATTCTTTTTGGTTGCCACCTGTACGATCCTCTGTGCCTGGAACTTCTCTCTTCTATGTTAGAGAGGTTCCCTGGCAGAACCAAACTTTGTTTGCTGGAGATAGCCTTAAGTGATGTTTCGTCTGAAATAACATATGCTGTCATGAAGTTTTTGACGCTTGCACTCCATCTGAGGCTTCAGTGCTTGCAACCAAAGGTTTAAACGAACTCCTGAGTAAGAGATTTGGTATAGTCGCCTTTTATTTGTATTTTGGGGCCGGTAGATGGTAATAGGGCTCCCAGGACATTGTGAAGCTCTGTTTCCTTAAAGTGGCCTATCTGGTTCCATTAAATTCTGTTTTGTCGATCTTTCTTAACTCTATATGTGTGTGTTTGTTTATTTGCTGTTTCTTTGTATGTCAGCAATGGCCTATGGCCATGCAATAAATTTGATTTTATTTGATACTACAGAATGTTGTGTTAGTTTGGGGGCAGGTTCTAATCATAGCTACACTGATGTAAACCTGAAGTGGTTTCATTAATTGCAGTGGAGTACCTCTGAATTCACACCCGTATCAAAAAGTTCACAATCAAAACTGGGTAGCAGGATCTTGGATGGTATATGGAACCTCATGCCTGTGTGGTACATATCGGTATGGCTCTTATTTAAATACTAGGTCCTAAGAAAACAATGTCTCAATAGCCTGTAAGAACAACATGGATCTATTCTGTGCCTGTTGAAGTCTATGGGAGTTTTGCTGCTGACTTGCTGCAGAAAGCAAGTAATGTCCTTTACTAATATTTACAGATTAACCCTTTTGTGGGGGGAGGGGTTGGAGGTAGTATAATTAATTTCACTTTAAGGAATGGTCATCGTTTCCCTATTGATTGGAATTTCAAAGAGCAATAAAGATGAAAATCAGAGTTTGATTATTTGCAATTCTCAGGTACAGCAGGGTTTCCTGGAGCTGATGGGCCAGCTGGCGAAAGGGGCAATCAAGGAAGTGATGGCATTCCAGGTTCCCCAGGAGAAAAGGGAGAACCAGGTACTGCAAAAGTCCTTAGTAGATAGTGCTATTGCTATCATTTTTGTGTATTTATGTTTCTGTTTTGCTTAGTTGCACACTCAAACTAAATACATCTTTTTCTACCCCTGCAGCAGACAGTCCTCCAGCTGGGTAGCTCTACCTTTGACTGGCAGGAGGCAGAAGAACCACTCTGAAATTTGCACATGCGCCTCCTGAGCTACCCCGCCCCGAGGCACCAGTTCGTTCTTCTGCCTGCGGTCACGTTTTCTTTAGGCTCTGGAGAGCCAAATAGGCGGCGGATCAGAGCCACCAGCAAGATTGACAGGGCCAAAGGGGGAGACAATATCCAGTCCCCAGCCGGCTCTTGCGCAGCAACCCGAGAGCAGGGAACAGCCGCAGTCGGAAGTCGTGTGAGCTCGCTTCCCCCAGCCGGAACAGCCCTCTGCTACGGCAGCAGGACAGTTCAGCCCGGGCTCATCCTCCCCAGGGTCGGGAAGGGCTTTCTAGCCAGCTTTGCCTGTCCTCTCCCTCACAGCCACGACGGGAGAGCAGGACCTATCATGGATGTCGCCTCCAGGAGGGAGGTAAGTCCATCCCAGATTCTCAGAGACCCCAGTACAGAGGCAGGGGGAGAAAGGGACCTGGGGACAGGTTCTCATGTGGAGTTTTTTGTTTCTCCCCCCCCCCCCCGTTACTCTCTCGCAGGTCTCCCTGCAAGGAGAACCAGCAGCACCTTCTGCCCGCCCCCCCCCCTTGAGGTGTCAGGAAACC
Source organism: Sphenodon punctatus (assembly GCA_003113815.1). Lineage (NCBI taxonomy): Eukaryota > Metazoa > Chordata > Lepidosauria > Sphenodontia > Sphenodontidae > Sphenodon > Sphenodon punctatus. Next base: position 1,768,801 of record QEPC01005786.1, read on the forward strand.
AGGCGGAGGTTTTTCAATCTCTAAACTCCACAATGGGGAAAATGATGGGCTCGTTATCCTGGCCATGCAAAAAGCAAGGAAAAAAGAGAGGGGGTACCCCGGGGCTCTCGACAGCGGCCCAGCCAAAAAAGAAGCAGAGAAAAAGGGTGGGAAGACCTCTCTAACCCACAGGGGGCGCTCTTTCCTGCCTTTTGAGCTCTCCTCAGTCCTCGGCCTGCAGCAGCTCGCCTGAGGAGGGAGATGGGGACCTGGGGACAGGGGATTCCCAGTTAACTCTGTTAGAATCAGACTCTGACTCTCTCCATTCCCTATCAATTAGGGAGGAAGGAGAATGGCAGGACTTTCCTCAGGCTAGCAAAGATCATGATAGGCAATTCCCTATCAATCTTCGAGATGATTCATGGCCCAGGTGGTCAAGACCGTACGCCTGGTGGAAAAACAGGCCAAGGATCAGTCCTCAGACTCCGAGGAGCAGAATGAAGAACAGCTCATTCCCTCTGTGCTGGGGAAGGGCTCGGGGTGCCTCTAGACTAGCTTTTGAAAAGCTAGTTTTAGCAGAATGGAAGTCCCCGGCTAAAACGTGCAGGATGAACAAAACTCAGGAGGCTCTTTACACCTTCTCTAGAAGGAAGGAGGTTTTGTTTAAAAATCCTAAAGCGGACACAGCCGCTGCTTCCTTGGCAAGGCAGACAGTGTTCCTAACAGAGGGAGACTGCTTCCCTAAGGATTCCTCTGCAGGGCCATTGAAGGAGTCCTCCGGAAGGGCCTAGATTCTTCCTCTGATGCCCTGCCGGTTTCCATTCTGTCTTCTTATGTGGCAAGAGCCAACATGGTTTGGCTACAGGAAATGCAGGCTGAAAATATCTCCAAAAAGAGATTCAAAGTTCTTTCTTCTAGAGTCATGCTGGCCAGTGCCTTGCTGGCAGATGCAACTACGGATGATCTGTCCTGGTCAGCACGGGCTGTCTCACAGTCCGTTGTGGCTAGAAGGAGAATTTGGCTAAGATCCTGGCAGGGGGATGCCACTGCAAAAAACCTCTTGGTGGCCGGGCCCTATAAGGGTCTCCAGCTGTTTGGCACCTGTCTGAATAAGGTCTTGGCAGATGCCAATGACAAGACAAAAGCTAAGACATTATAGCAAATTGGAAATAGAAAGAAGCCTTTTCGAGCTCCATCCTTTAAGTTGTTTTTTTTTGGGGGGGGGGAGCCTCCTCTGGTTTCCCCAGGCACAATCAATTCCACGACAGGGATTCCCATAGGCAGTCCTTTCGTTTCAGGGGACAGCGCCAGCGCAGGCCTGATAGGGGCAAACAACAGGAATTATCTTCCTCACAGTCAGCTAAGCAAGCATGATTCGCGGGGGGATGGAGACATAGGGGGCAGACTCCAACGTTTCTACGGGGTTTGGGAACAGTCAATCTCAGACGCCTGTGTCTTGCGGATAATCCATCAAGACTATGCCATAGAGATCCAGGGACAACCAAGGGACAGGTTCCTTCCTTCACCAGTCTCCCAAGAATCCCCCAAAATGCTGTGCTATGAACACAGAGATAAACAGATTGCTGGCCATGGGAGCAATCGAAAAAGTTCCTCAAAAAGACAGGGGCCTAGGCCTCTACTCAATAATTTTCTTGGTATCAGAAAAGTCAGGCGAATGGAGGGCAGTCCTAGACCTCAAGCTCTTGAACAAGTGGGTGAAGCCACAAGAATTCAAAATGGAGTCAGTGACCTCCATTTGCCAGATCCTATCCAAAGGGGATTGGTTGCATCCTTGGATCTAAGGGAGACCTACCTGCACATTCCTATCTGGCAGGAACACCGCAAGTGGCTCAGGTTCGCCTTTGGCCGGGGCCATTGGCAGTTCAGGGCTTTCCCCTTTGGCCTCTCCTCAGCACCCAGAACATTTACCAAGACCCTCATCAATCTATGGGAGGAGGGGATCCATGTTTTTCCCTACCTGGACGATCTCCTGATCAGAGCCCCCTCTCGGGAAGGAGCATCCAGGAATGTAGCCAGGATGATCGATTACCTCTCCTCTCATGGATTTGTGGTAAACCTCTCCAAGAGCCAGCTCGTTCCTTGCAGCAGGATGGAACATCTCGGAGCGATCATAGATACGGCCTTAGATGCCGTGTTCGTCCGAGAGGGGAGAAGGGAAAAGATACAATCCCTGGTGCATCTCCTTCTAGCCAGTCACTGGCTGAGGCTCAAAACGCTAGCAAGGTTTTTAGGGCTAATGATCTCCTGTTCGCGCCAGTTCCGGTGGGCACACTGCAACCTACGACCCTTGCAGCAGTAGTTCAAGCCATTCCAAAGAGAGCTCACCCTAGGGGGAAATCCTTGGGTCCCAATTCCCGACCACCTAAGGTCATCCATGTCCTGGTGGTTAGACCCTCTAATATTCACAAACGGGGTGCTCTTAACAGAACCCTCCCGGAGGGTGGTAACAACCGACGCCAGTCTCAGAGGCTGGGGAGCACACATGGAGGACAAGTCCATCCAGGGACTCTGGTCACTGAAAGAACGCTCCAGGAGCATACATTTTTTGGAGCTCAGGGCGATCTGGCTGGCACTGGAGCAATTCTCCCCTCTCCTCCAGGGTCTACATGTCCTGGTATACACGGACAGTATGTCAATCATCAGGGAGGATCAAGGTCTCCGAGAGGCCTCGAGACTTTTCAGTTGTGTTCAGAGTCATCTGGCATTCCTGAAGGCCTTACATATACAGGGAGCAGACAATCTCCAGGCGGACTGGCTCAGCAGGAAGGAAGTGGGCCCTCACAAGTGGGCCCTGGACAGGGTTTTTTTCCTCCAGATAACTCAGGTGTTCGGCTATCTGGTCATGGATTTCTTTGCCACCAGGGGAAACAGTCATGTGACTCTTTCCATGTCAATATCGGAGACGGTAGGAGCTTCTGCCATAGATACCCTGAACCAGAGGTGGCCTCGGGGTCTTCTCTACGCCTTCCCTCCTTTTTCCCTACTGGCAAGGACAATAGCGAAAATCAAAAAAGAGAGAACCCAGGTAATCCTAGTAGCCCCGTGGTGGCCGAGACACCCTTGGTTCTCAGCCCTCATGGAACTGAGTGTTCAGGATCCCTTCCCTCTACCTCCGGTACAGCACCTCCTTGTACAGGGCCCTCTTGTCCACCAAAAAGTCAGAGCTCTAAGGTTGACAGCCTGGAACTTGAGCGCTTAGCTTTTCAAAAAAGAGGTTATTCGAAGGCTGTTCGTGGGACCCTCTTAGCAGCCAGAAGACCAGCTACTAGGAGGTCTTACAGAGCAACATGGAGAGTTTTCTGTCTTTGAGCCTTGGACAGAGGACTGGACCCATACAGGGCCTCCGTTTCCCAGGTACTGGACTTCCTCCAGGGGGTCTCGATTGTTGGAAATGCAAGGGCTGTGAGATCATTGCATCCATTTGCCCAATGCAGAGTTTACAGAGGAGTGTGAGTAGCTAATCATCAATAAGCAGGCAGGAAGCATACTTAAGCTTAAGTAGCTTTATTAGGAAATACATGTAGGATAGGAAAGGCCTACATCTATACTAAGTCCTAAGACTAGGTGTGTTCAGGAGGGAAGAAGGAAGCTCTCTCAGACACAAAGAGATGAGAAACCTCCTGAGGGAGGAGATTGACCAATCAGGTTCTGGCAGGAGTAGGACGGTTAGGATGGGGGAAGGGTTCCCTGATCTGTCTGTCTACTCCTGCTGTTTCTAGCAAACAAACAGGATGAGGTGCTTAGGGGACATGCAACCAAAGGAATGTATTTCCAACATCGATAAGGGACTCCGACATAGCACTTTGGCCAGACAGGTGTCCGCTATAAACTCGGTGTTAAGCTTCCTGGACAATAGAAATCTTTCCTCTCGCAGACACATCCGACAATTTTTAAGAGCTGCAAAACATCTGTCTCCCACTATTGTCCACCGATGTCCCTCATGGGACTTGAATCTTGTTATTGATGCCTTAACAAAATCTCCCTTTGACCCTCTTTCTCAGGTGTCCCTTTATATGTTGTCGCTAAAGGTGGCCTTCCTGATTGCAGTTACCTCAGCTAGAAGGATGTCTGAGTTGGGAGCGCTCTCAGTGGAAGAAAATTTTTGTATATTTCATAAACAGTTGCTTGACCAGGCCTTCATTCCCAAAGTAAATTCTATCTTCCATAGGTCCCAGGAGGTGATCCTACCTTCCTTCTGTCCTAATCCGGTTCATCCCAGGGAAAAATTCTGGCACACGTTAGATCTTGAGTGTGCGGCGGACATCTATCTGGCCAGAACTCAGGGCTTTCATAAAACGACAGCCCTTTTTGTCAATCTGCGGCCTAGTATTAAGGGAGAAAAAGCTTCAAAAACCCTAATTTCTAAATGTGTCAAACAAGCTATAATCGAGGCTTACAAAACAAAAGGCAAGCTGCCTCCCCTTCAGATTTGGCCACATTCCGTCAGGGGGGCAGCTACTTCCTACGCATTTAAGGCTAGGGCCTCATATGAGGAGATTTGCCGAGTGGCAACTTGGTCCTCTCTTCACTCCTTTGTAAAACATTATAAGGTCAATACTTTTCATTCGACTGAAGCAGCCTTTGGGAGGAGAGTTCTTCAGGCGGTGCTGGAATCCCCTGCAACTATCTCTTCCCTCCCTTAATTTTCTCGGCGGCTTGGGTATATCCCAGCTGGAGGACTGTCTGCTGCAGGGTAGAAAAGAGAATTGGTCACCTACCTTGGTGAATTCTTTTCTTCCTCTGCTTCGCTGACAGTCCTCCAGACCCACCTAGAGATCAGCATTAGTGGTGGAGAGCCTTACGTCCAGTACGCCCTCTCTTTTAATTATTGTCAGCCGCAGCCACTGACTCCATAGGGGAAGGCTGCGGTCAGGGCTCCACACACTCACCCCCGCAGCGTTGATACAAGATGCGGCTCCCGTGCCCACTGTGTCACTTCCGGCAGCGCCCCCAGCAGCACCGCTGTCGCCCGTTGCCAGGGCAACCCCTGACAACGCAACACTGGTGGACCACATGGCTGCCCGACGCAGCGCCAAGCCGCCCAGCCCACCAGAACGCCGCTCCGCTCGCCTGCAGACACGCAGGAAGGTGAGGCCTGGACTTTATAACACCGGCGCCTCCAGGATGGCGGCACCAGTAATCAGAGCTTGAGAAGCTGGCTGCTGGAAGTCTTCTGCGATTGTGTGTGATTCCCTGATACTTGAGCTAAGTTCCTTTGTGTTCATTCCCTTGGTTTCGTCGTTGTGTGTTCGTGTCTCCTTGCTCCCCTCACCCTCATCCTCCCCGTATTTCCTTCCTTCCCTGAGTTCCCTCAACCGTGTAGTGCTTGTGCAGACTGGGGTATAACTGGTAGCAGCGTGTGGTGACTGAGTGCAGACCTTGTCCTCTTCCTGGTGTAAGTGTCCCCTCGAGCGTAAGGATTCCCCTCCTGGGCCCCCCTTTTCCCTCCCTCTGAAGTGTGAACGCCCTTTTGCCTGCACCCTTGTACCTGACTTGTGGGCCCTATTCTCCCCCCTGCACAACCTCACTCTTCTTCCCAGCCCTCCTCTGAGCAATTGGGTGAGTGAGTGGGTCACGCCATTCTTCCATAGCTCTGCGCTCAATGATGATAGAGGCCGCTACCCCTGTTGGGGTATAGGGCTACCATTCTATCCTGACGGGTAGTTTCTCCCAGGGCCGCCAGTGCAGAGCGTGCGAATGCTTGTCTTGTGTGAGTGGAAAAGGGGCCTCCTATTTCCCCATCTCCCCTACCCCACTGACAATTATCTACCCAATAGATACGGATCCCGGTTGGATCAAATTATCGTGATTTTTCACATTCTTTAGCATTTAATTGTTTCCTGTTCTGAAGTTTTTTCTGTTTCCAGTTGCACCTAGAACACTTACCTAAAGGTTTCCTTGTAGTTACAAGGCAGCCCGTCCTCTGCTGGGGAACTCATGGTGCCTCGGGGCGGGGTAGCTCAGAAGGCGCATGCGCAAATTTCAGAGTGGTTCTTCTGCCTTCTGCCAGTCAAAGGTAGAGCTACCCAGCCGGAGGACTGTCTGCGTAGCAGAGGAAGAAAAGAATTCACCAAGTTAGGTGACCAATTCTCTTTTCTGCCTTTTTCTGATTTTTTTTTCCCCCTCCGAACTTAATTATTTTCCTGTGTTTGAAAAGTAGATGAGCACTTTCATTATGAAATGTCCTCAAACATTAGTGTAACATGTGCTTCATATATAAGCATTGTGCTTCTATTTCAGGGCAGCAGCAGTAGAGTACAAATCTAAAATAATTTGTAGTAAAGATTGACAGATAATCAACATGTGTCTTTACACAGTATGTAAGAGAAAGCCAAGCAAAAAACCAAAATGTTTAATATCTATGGCTAGTGCTTAAGCATGATTGATTTTTATGAGAATATTACTTTGCAGGAGCACCAGGGCGGCGGATTCCAGGTCCACAAGGTATTTCTGGACCTAAAGGTAAGTTATATTTTGCGTCGTCTTAGAAACTATAGGCTGATCATTTATTCTTTTGCCTGTAACACATAGGAATAAATACAAAACGGCCAGATGAAAAAATGATCACTCTGTATGCCCACAACCATCCTATAGTTGGCTAAATATCCAGGTTCTGCATGTTGATGTTTGAATTGAGCCCTTAAGCTCTTCAAGAGTGGGAGAAAGCTCCTGTAACTTGACCTTCGATGGGTAACACAGAATCAGAGTTCATTTACCAGCTCCTCTTATGAGCCTAAACCAAGTCATTATAGAAGGATCTTCTGAGTTTTTAGTGCTGACATTTGCACTCAGCATTGGTGCAAGTCTCATACAACCAAATGGAACTTGGAAGGAACTAGTGCTGGTGCTAAATCCCCTGATGTTTGCACTGCTAATTTTTATACTAAATTTACTTCCTTCCAGATCTGTAGTATTCCAACAATACTCCTTGTCCAATATGCTTGGATGTTGTGAGGCTAAATTTAATGTTTGTGTAGAAATAAGTTTTTACATCTACTGTATTGCTCGCTATCATTGCTTTATACTTATTCCTGCAGTGCCTAAGGGCTCCTACCAGGGCTTTCTGGCAGTAGGCACTGTAAAATATATATGGCAAAACAGTGTCTTTCCCCAAAGAGCTTACAATCTAAATATTCAACATGTAGCAACAGGTGGATATGACAGCTATATGGAGAACACAAGAAAACAAGACTGGTCAACATAGTAGACATTGGATTCAACACTGTACATCCCTTGGAACTGAAAATGTATCTAAACAGTAGCTCAAGGATGATGGATACTCATTGCATTGTGGGAAGTCTAGGATCCTGATACTCTGAATTGTGACTTGATTTAATAGCAATAATTGATAGTTCCAGCTTCAACGCTGTACCATTTTTCAATTATCACAGCAGAAAATGCATTGTATCGTTCTCTTCAGATTTTTCCATTCTTCTTTCCCTTTTTCTGCTAAAACGACATAGTTTACTATCAAGTATTTATACTGCGCCAACAATGTACCTGGCACTTTACAGCTGTTGAAAGCTTACAATATAAGAGTTTCATAGTTTAGCTCTCTAATGTAGTTTTAAAAGAACAGCAAGATGTCACACACATGCCCTGCCCCCAAGTGTTGTAACAAGCAAGGTGTCTCTCTGTCATCTGCATCACTTCACATCTCCCTGTGTCAACAGAAGGTTCAGGATTTCATCTGATGATTATACCAAAGGCACAAATTCCAGGTTGTAAAGTTCCAACAGTGACAACTGCACCTTAAAAAACCATCTCACAACTAATTAGGTAATGTTTTAACATTTCTCAGGTGTCAAAGGCAATCCGGGAATTCTTGGTTTTCCTGGACCACTAGGAGCTAAAGGTCTAATGGGGGATCCAGGACCAATTGGGCCTCCTGGATTGAATGGACAACCAGGATCCGTAGGTGCACCCGGCATAATGATTACAGGCCAAAAAGGAAATAGAGGATCTGCTGGCTTGGATGGAAAACCAGGTATGATGTTGTTATGTTCCACTACTCAGGGATTGCTCAGGTGTCACAAAGGCCTTATTAATCCTGAAGAGCCCTTAAGAGTGTACTGGATGGAAGTAACTCATCTAGGCTGGGTTTTCAAGGTGGTTAGAAAAAACACATTGATGTATATTTGTAAGCTAAGCATGTTTGCTCTTGAATCACCAAGAGGCAAACATGATGCCACTTTCAGAACCCATGCCCTGGTAACCACAAGGCTTGATATTTTTTTTGGTAACACTCTCTTCTATGGGCTTCTGGCCGTGCTTCAACATTGCTTGCAGCTTGTTCAGAATGTGGCAGCCCAGCTGCTTACTGATTTTTGGCAGCCATGATAATATTATGTCCACCCTGCATTCTCTGCCTTGGCTGCCTGTAGAGCGGCAGACTGAATTTTACAGCGGTGTGTACAACTAGTAGCGCTATAGAAGTGATGAATACTGTAATAGTAGTAGAATTTAAGCTTGCGCTGCTGGTCTTTACGACCCTGAATGATGGCCCTGGCTGTATTCTAGACCTGCTCCTGGAACCTTGCCCTGCTATTTGCACTCAGATATCACCTGCTGTGTGGGGATTCCACCATGATGCCTTAAATTGGCGGGTGATCAGGCATTTACTATGGTTGACCCCTCAGTGTAGAACTCATTCCATCCAGATATTTGTCACAGTTCCTCCCTCCTCACCTTCAAAAAGCACCTGAAAACTTTTTTCATTCTCCAGGTGCTTTTAGAGGATCCACTGGTGGTTCTCCTTGATGCATCCCCATTCCCCCTCCCCTTTTATCTTCTGCTTTTAAATGGGATTTGACATGGATTTTAAGTTGTTTGATAGTGTTTTGTTTTCTTGTATTTTCTTGTAATAAAGTTGTGAAGCACCCTGATCACCATTCGGCGAGAGGCAGGTAAAGGGGGACTATGTAAATAAAATGTATTACTATATAAGGCCATCATTCCTCTAGGACTTTATAGTAAGAGGTTCTGGTGTGAAGTATGATTGCCAATTGCCTTTACAGATTCAGCTTTTCTATTTCTTTCTTTTAAATGTAGGTATTCCTGGTAATCCAGGAGCTCCTGGGCTCCCCAGCTACAGCATGAAAGGAAACAAAGGTGCTGCAGGTGCAGATGGCATATCAGGTGCACCAGGACCTACAGGTGACATTGGTTTGCCAGGTCCAAATGTAAGTGAAATGAATACTCTGCCTATTTTATTCACTGTTTCATTTCAGGTATATAGGAGTCCCTGGACAATCATAGCTTGGAACGGTCACCAACCAGCTGGTACAGAATGCGGCAGCCCGTCTCTTAACAGGAACGGGTTACTGCGAGCACATAACACCGGTGCTCTGTTCTCTGCACTGCCTGCTTATTATCTTCCGGGCCCAATTCAAGGTGCTGGTAATGACCTATAAAGCCCTAAATGGCCTGGGCCCAGCTTACCTGCGGGACCGCCTTAGGCCCCGGATTGCATTGCGGCGCCTGCGGTCAGCCAGGGATGTCTGACTCGAAGTCCCCGGGTGGCATTTTGCCACAGCAATGATGGGGAGTGCGTTTTCGGTGGCTGCTCCCAGGCTGTGGAATTCCCTCCCATAGAGGCCCGCCTGTCCCCAGACCTCCTCTCTTTCCGAAGACAGTTTAAGACCTAGCTGTTCCACCAGACCTTTGGAGCGGGAGGCGGGTAGGGTAGGGTAGGTGGGGGAGGGGGATACTGCCCTTTTAGTCTCTTTTTAGCATTTTAGTGTTTTTAATTATATTTTATGTGTTTGTTATTTTTATTATACTATGTTTGTTATTTATATGCCTTGTAGGCTGCCCTGAGCTGCTCTGTGAGCAGGAAGGAGCGGGGTAGAAAAATTGTGAAATAAATAAATAAACCAGACAAAATAAAGTGTCTACATAAGAAAGAAACTAAGGTGTGCATTTGGTGTATAATCACCAATAATTTACTGCAGCGTCCTCACTTCTTTTGTTAGCATTCTTCCATGCAGCTCTTGATGGATGCATTTCCAGTTATCTATTTTATGTGTAACAAGTTAGTGCTCTCAAAACCACATGTGGCCAGATTTAGGCTTCGGTGCTGAAAGCAATTGTGCTTGCAAACCCATGTTGACTTCAGTGGATTACAGTCATTATGTTTAATTACCATATGTTGCAGACACTTTTTGAGGTCATGCAGGTATTTTCATTGAGACAATGGGCATTTTTACACATTGCCGCTTTTTCCCAGACTTCAAAAGTCCAGGTTCGGCAAACTCTCCCAGTATCCGGTCTGGGTCTTGAACCCCTGGCCCTGGGAACTTGAGGGCGTTGTTTCAGCAGCTTGCGTCGCCTGGTGCCTTGGTGGCCTGTGTTTCCTTCCTCCTCGCTATGTCTCCTCCTGCATCGCTGCCTGGTGTGTGCCCCGCCCTTGCTCACCTGTTGCCCATTTCTGCAGCCTGTCTCCTGGCTTCCTGATTGGCCACCAGGGAGTATTTAAGACCTTCTGGTGGCCTCAGAAGGCTGGTGGAGCAACTGCTCTTCCCTGTGTGTGGTTATTGTTTTGTCTCTTGACCCTATATGGCATAGACCTTCTTCCCCTGTGGCTATGCCCCTTGAGTGTTGTGTTGTTGCGTGTTGTGTTATGATGTATTGAAGTTGAACTCTCTTTCCTCTGTAGTCCTGTTCTGTGTTTTGTGTTTGTTGGTAGGTTTTAGTGCCTGTGTTTCCCTTGTCCTGTGTGTGTGTGTTGGTGGGTCTTGCTCCTTGTGCTCCTGTGGATTTCTTCCCTACTCTGCTTTGTGCCCTTGCTGTGACCTCTTGTACCCTACCCTTCACTGTGTTCCCCTGTTATGATTCCCTTGCCCCCCTCTGTATTCCCTAGTCCCTTGGTTCCCTCTTATGCTTAGTCTGTTGCGACTAGCCCGATGGTTCCCAAACTGTGGTCCGCAGACCCCTGGGGGTCCGCAACACACCCCCAGGGGGTCTGCGGACCAGCTCTTGCAGATTGGAGGGGGGAGTGGTGGGAGGCAGGGAACTTTAAAAAAAAAAAAAAAAACTTCCCATGCTTGCATATTGTCCCTGCCCGCCGTGCGGGAATTCTGGAAGAGTCAGACAGATGTGTCTGCGCCTGCCCATTCTCTTCACACTGCTGCAGTGGCAGCACGGTGCACGAGGCAGGCGGAAGCGCGAAGCAGCGGCGGGGATTCTTTTTGAAGAAGGTAAGGCTCTCTACCCCCGCCCCGGTAGAGCCGCTCCGACCGGTCTCACACACACACACCCTGCCACGCGCCATCCCCTCTCACCTCCTCCTAGAGCCGCCCCGTCCCGCCCAGTGTCTATATCACCCACCCGGCCGGAGGTAAAGCTCCTTCAGTCCAGGTGCCCATCGATCCACTTCTCAACTTGGTGTCCTGTCCAGGCGCTGCTGTAGCTCCCGCCGATCGATTCATGACAGTGACCTGCGCCTGGCACTGCTGGAGACCGGGGCTGGGTGTTGTGTCCCCGACCCGCCTGGGAGAGAGGCCGGCTGCAGGGCTGTGAGCTGGGGGGATGGGATGGGGCAGCAGGACTGCGAGGGGTTGGGGAGCTGGGATGGGGCAGTAGGACTGAGGGGCTGGGATGGGGGGTTGCAGGGCTGGGGGGGCCTTGGCAGAACTGGGGCACAGGAGTGAGAGAGGGGAGTTGCTGTCTGCATTTTGTTGGGTGCATGAGGCAGGCAGCTCAGAAAAACGCAGGCGTGGAGGCGGCACAGATTTGAAGACAGTCAGTGATGGGGGCAGACAGCGGAGGAGCAAGTGAATGTTTCTTAAGGCTGCAAAGGTCTTGATTTTTAAAAGGGGGGGAGCAGCGGTGGCGGGAGAGAGAGAGAAGCGCCGGGGGCGGGGGGGTGTAAACGTGAAGGGTAGGAAAAGCGGCCAGTGCAAAGAGTTTGGGACCCTTTGAACTGTTCAAAGAGTTCTGGGAGTCAGTTCAAAAAGTTTGTGCCAGTGATGTGATGTGATGTGTGCACTGTTTTTCTTTCTGTTTTGCGTTCAAAGAGTTTGTGCCAGTGATTTGGTGTGTGCGCTAGGTACGGGACTACCGGAATTTCCGGTATCCAATAATGCCGGTACTGGGCGTACCGGCATTATCGTATTCAACCCGGTAATCCAGTCTGGTTACCGGATTCCGGGTACCGGATTTTTTTTTACATTGCGGCCATTTAAATTAATGGCTGCAATGTAAAAAAAAAACACCAAAAACCTCCCCGAGTCCAGGCTGCACGGGTGGAAGGGGGGACACCCCCCACCCACCCTGCCCAGCCTGGATTTAAAAAAAAAAATTCCCCTCCGTTGCCGGCAAGTTCAACCCAGAGCCCCCCCCCAGCACCAGTGGCCGCGGCGTCCCAGCAGCCGGTAAGTAAGTAAGTATTAGAC
>QEPC01005786.1:1784855-1829743 GCA_003113815.1 Sphenodon punctatus
GGGGGGTGTCTTATGCAAATTTATGTAAATGTGGTGGGGGTCCGCAGCTCATTGGGAAATTTGAAAAGGGGTACTTGGTCACAAAAAGTTTGGGAACCACTGCACAGCCTATAGTTCAGTTCCCCCTTTATAGATCCCTGTCTTGCCCTGCTCCTTGTGCTCTTGGGGATTCCCTCCCTACCTTGTACCTTACCTTTCTCTTGTACCTTACCTTTCACCGTGTTTCCCTGTTATGGTTTCCTTGCCTCCCTTTATGTTCCCTAGTCCCCAGGTTCCCCCTTATGCTTAGCCTGTTGCCCATAGCCTATAGCTCAGTTGCCCATAGCCTTTATAGACTCCTGTCCTGTCCAAGACCCCTGTTAAACCATAGATCCCCTTTTCCCAGCCTCCCTAGTTCCCTTACACTTCTAGTCTTGTGTTCCCTTATCTGTAGTTTATTCCCCCTTTCTCGGAGCCTGTCCCCTCCAGGACCGTGTTGGCCTTAAGCCTCTTGGCTCTTTAGGTTCTAGTCCCTTAACTCCATCCCCTTCATGACATTGTCTTTCCTATTATTGGTCTGGCTTTGGTCTTTTCCCCTCAACCTCGATGATGAGTTCTAAGATCTCTAAGGCTGGGTTTTCCAGTTCTCCTGCTGAGAGAGAGTCTATATGGTAATGAGTCTGGCTGAGAGGTTCTCTTTTTCCAGTACTACTGCTTGCTCTACCCTTCCTGCTTCCCCTCTTCCTGCCTCTCTTCCCAGCTTAAAAACCCCTTTCTCCCTATACCCCTGACACCCGGGGGGATTTAAATGCTCACCCCCTGATCAGAAGTTGCCCAGGCACCATTGTAAACAGTGGCGCCATGCGACCTACAGACATTTTGAGACCCGGACTTGAAAACCCCGATAGACAATGCCTCAGAAGTCTGGGTCTCAAAACGTACAGGAGTCGCACCCAAGTGACTTCTAGTCAAGGGGATGAGCGTCTAAATCCCCGTACACAGAAGTTTGCTGAACCCGGACTTTTGAAGTCTGGGGAAAAGTGGCAATGTGTTTAAAAAAAACCAAAAAAAACATCCAATTTGTCCTAGATTTTTATTATCATTGTTATTTATATAGCACCAGCAATGGCATTGGCAATCATGATTAAAAACAGGTCCCTGCCCTGAGGGTCTTACAGCCTAGCATGGACAAGGGAGAGAGGAACACAGGGAGAGACATGGATACATTCAAGAATTTGAGAAGCTACAGGTGCATGTGCTTAACTTAGACCTCATTCAGACGTGCTCCAAAGGGCACTTACAAGTGGTGGCGGAGGGATGTGAATGTGAAGAATGCACACCCCAACGATGTGTGAAAAGACGCTATGTGCATGATTGAGCTTGTCGGTGTGCTGAGAGGCGCATGCTGACAAGCTCAATCGTGTGCACGGCGCATTTTCAGATGTCGTCTGGGGGCGCAGTCTTCATGTTCACATCCTGCTGCCGACACTTGCAAGTGCTCTTTGGAGCACATCTGAATGAGCCCTTAGTTAGAAGTGGGGGGATAAGGCAGTATAAGGAGAACTATAAATGAGTCATCTATTTGGGGTAAGGAGCATGGGAAAGCCTGACAGAAGAGGGAGGCTTTGGGGAGGGATTTGAAGGAGCAGAGTGTATGTGCTCAAGGCATGGTGCTCAATCAAGCTCCAGGCATGGTGGGAGGAGGATTGACCTGTAGAATATAATGGGCATGTCTGTGTCTTATTTCATAGCTGAAAATTTGTTTAGTGATTTATTTATTTTAATTCTGAGCAGCAGCTTATCTTGCAATGTATGAACACTGGTGGTGGTCTTATTTGTTCTGATGTGTAGGGAATTGAAGGTACTCCAGGCTATCCTGGCCCAAGAGGTGACCCTGGCTTTCCAGGATTTCCAGGCAATAAAGGTATTCACCTATTTTGAAACAGACTTTTTTTTTTTAAATGAATTGCAGCCTCTTGTGCTGCATCCATCTCTTCTGGTGGGGGAGCTGGTGATCCGTGTCAGGATTCTGGCCATGAGGCAATGTCAGGCTGGGGCAAGAGTCTGAGTAGAGAAAAGGGTTGGCAGGTTTCTGGTCCATGTGGGGCAGATGAAATGTGTAGTCCAATAATCAGAGTGCAGGGAATCAGTCCCAGCAAAGCCCAGAAATGGAGAGGAGCAGCCAGGGTTTAGGCAAGGAGGCTGGTAGAGCCAGGTCTCTGACTGATTGTTCAGGATGGGTTTGCTGTGACCCAGGAAGCTGTACAGGAGCCACTGGCCAATCAGGGTGCAGGTTGTCAGTGTCATGCCATGGTGGAGTCTTATTTGCAAGGGCCTATAAGGCAATAGTTCTGCTGCTTCACCACAACAGCCTGGTGGCAGTGTGGATCCCACTGTGGTCATGAACCCAGAGACTAGAGTTCATGGCCTGTGTTCCCCTTAGGTCCTGACAGTCCAGAACCTCCCAAGTAGAGCAGGGCAATGGGATGGGGTAGCCTGCCAAGGCAGCGTGGTCATAGATTGCCCTCCTCTTGAGGATGGCTTTTATGACCTTAGATGCCAAATTTTCAAAATCTCTGACTGCTTTCCCTCCATACAGCTTTGTAGCTCACAGTAATAAAGTAACTTCTATGTTTCCCTTTGCCCCAGCTAGAGCTTCAGTTGCTGCCATGCCCCAGTCAACCCTCTAATGCTTTCCCAGTCCCCATTTTCCCTTCTTGAGTCTTCTGTCCCAAGCTGACTCCCATCCTTGGACTTCGGCCCAAATAACTGGCTCTACTCCCCCTTCTAGGGTTAGGGTGATGTTCCTGACCCGACTCCCAGGACCTCTGTTCTTGGACCCAACAATGCTTTTCTATGGTTTATCCTTTGGATGGTCAGAACAACGGGTGCAATTCTGCCGCACCACCACCAGGTGGCGTTAACAAGCTTCTGAAGCGTCTGTGCGGGGGAATTCGCGCCGAAACTCCTGTTTACTTTCTGCCTCACTTGCAGCAGGAGGCTTTTCTCTCTCTGGGAGGAGAAAATAAAAATTTATATATATATATATATATTTAAAAAAGGAAAACAAGACTGAATAGTCGCTTGAGCTCGGCGACGCCTGCCCCCACCGTGGTTTGTGTTACCTCCCTGGGTGCAACCTGTGTTCCCTGCTGCCGGGCTGACTAAGAACGGACCCAGGCAAGTTTGTGGCGGGGCCCTCTGCCTATGGCGGAGACAGCAAAGACCAGGCAGAATGTCGCCTGCGCTCAGGCACCGCCTAACCAACAGCGCGAGCCTGAGGCCAAGCCTGCTAGACAGGAGGAGGCAGCCACGGCCCGAGAGGACTCTTCTCCCACTTCTTCCTCCGCAGAGGAGGTACAGGCAAGGGGGCCCCCTTTGACAGTAGACTTTCAGCAGCGCCAGCTTGATATGATGCAGCAAATGCTACTGGCTCTGTCTGATTTACAGGGCAAGTCCGCCTCATCAAAAGGGAGGAGGAGGTCCCATTCCTCTCAGGGCAGCTCCCACAGCCGGAGGTTTAAGGGAAGATCTAAACAGGCCAGCAAGGGCAAACATCGGGCCCCTCAGTCCGCCCCCAGAACCTCCTCTATCCATGCCTTGCTGGGCTCCTCTTCGGAGGGGGTGGGGTTTGACGCAAAGCCCAGTCCTCAGGTGAGAACTCTCAGAGCTCGGCTTCTAGCCCGCCTTGCCTGGCTAAGCACAGAAGGAAGCACTCGAGCACAAAAACTGCTAGACCGCTCCCCAAAATCTCTGACTCAGAGGTGGAGCTGGAGCTACAACCCTCTGACAAAGAAAGGGATCCCCTTACAGCCAAAGAGGGTTTTCCCCATTCCAGTGAGGACCTAGACATGGAGCTACCTTTTCCCCAGGCCCACAAGATTTTAAGCAGAGCTGAGAGAGTGCTCTGCATTAAACAAAAGCAGCACAAAAAAAGGGAGTCAGACTCTTCTTCAGAATCTTCTGAGTCTGACGGAGTATTTATCCAGACTGAGTTCCTCCTCCAGGCTGTCAAAACTGGACCATACGTTCGAAAAGCTTATTAGGGAACAATGGAGGCATCCCATGAAGCCAGTCAAGTTGTCCAGGCCCTTAATAGGTCTGTATAATTTTCATAAGACCTGCTCCTCCATTTTTGCCATCCCTAGGGTAGATGCAGCCGCTGCATCTCTAGCAAGGCAATCTGTTTTCCCCTCTGAAGGGGACATTTTGCCGAAGGACCCAACGGGCAAGGGCATTGAAACTGGCCTCAGGAGAAGCTTTGAGTGCCTTTCTAATCTCATGAGGATGGCAATTACAGCCTCCTATGCTTCAAGGGCTATTCTAAAGTGGTTCCATATCAGTAAAGACAAGGAAATCATGGAGAAGGCGGATAAGCTGGCTGAGAATATCACTATGGCCCAATCCTTCCTAGTAGATGCGTCTGTGGACTCTGTAGTCTGGGCTGCCAGAGACAAGGCAGCTAATGTGGCGGCAATAAGGCACCTCTGGCTCCGCTCCTGGAGAGCCGATTCTCATGCCCAAAACCTCTTAGTGAACAGCCAGTTCAAAGGAGGAAAGCTTTTCGGTTCTGTGCTAGAAAAGGTGCTCCTAGAGGCCTCTAGTAAGGAGAAAAAGACTTCTCTCAGCCAGGTTCAGTCTGCCAGGTCTTTTTTTCGTCCGTTCAACAGATCCTTTGCAGGCCAGCACAGGGACTACAGTGCCCCCGAACTTGGAATTTCTCTGCTCTAGAGGGGCCAGAGGCAGAAGCTTCAGGTCAAGGGCCTATCAGCAATCCTTCAGGGTCCAGAGGGGCCCTTCATCATCCAAAAAGCATGACTCCTGACGCTCCCTCCCCTGTAGTTCACGACGCCACCGCTCTGGGGGGAAGGTTACAGCTCTTTGCTGCCAGATGGCGGGAAGCAACTACCAACAGATGGGTAAGAGACACAGTGGCAAAGGGTACTCCCTAGAATTCTCTCAATTTCCCAAAGACTCTTTTCTTCCTTCTCCCCAGTCGAAGAATCCCGCAAAGCATTCAGCCATGCTGGCAGAAATTCAAAGGCTTCTGACCCTGCGAGCTATTGAGCCCGTCCCTCCATCAGAAAAGTTTACCGAACTTTATTCAATCTTCTTTTTGGTGTAGAAAAAGACGGGAGGCTGGAGAGGGATTCTGGACTTGAAGAAACTGAACAGGTCCATGAAACATCGGAGATTCAAGATGGAAACAGTTGCTTCCATTTGTATGTCCATCGGCCACAACCACTGGTTAGCATCCCTAGATCTAAAGGCTGCTTACCTGCACATACCCGTCCTCCCAGCCCACAGGAAGTGGCTGCGTTTTTACTACCACAGCACCCACTGGCAGTACAGAGTCCTGCCATTCGGGCTGGCCACCTCTTCTCGCACCTTCCCCAAGGTCTTCGTCCCCCTGGTGGCCAACCTGAGGATGCGGAAGATCGCAGTCTTTCCTTATCTAGACAATCTTCTAGTAAGGGCCCATTCAGAAGCAGAGGCCATAGCCCATGTTCAGGCCACTCTCTCTTATCTGCAGTACCACGGCTTCGTGATCAGTCGGGAGAAGAGTCAGCTCATCCCGTCACAGAGAATTCATCACCTGGGGATAATCATCAACACGGTGAGATACACAGTTTTCATTCCAGAGGAGAGGCAGCTCAAGATTCACCGACATGCCAGCATTTCAGACAGCTGCACAGGATTCAGTTGAGTCGCCTAGCTTCATTGCTAAGGCTGATAGTTTCGTGCTTTCCCCATCTTCAATGGGCAAGATTTCACGCCAGACGGTTGCAGCTTTTCCTTCGTCCATGGCAACACTTCATCACGTCTCGAACCACAAAGTTTCTGCGTCTCGACAGCTTCACGGCAGCGTCTCTTCGGTGGTGGGAAGCTCCGGACCGCTTCTCAGCGGGAGGCCCCCTGCAGGACCCACCTAGGTGGACCCTGACCACAGACGCCAGCCTCAGAGGCTGGGGAACCCATTTGAACAGTTGGACGGCTCAAGGCCGCTGGTCAGAGTCAGATCTCCATCACAGTATCAATTGGCTCAAGCTGCAGGCAGTCCGACTAGCCCTCCAGCGTGCTCCCAGTCCCAGGGTGTTCAGGAACCAACACCTCCTGGTGCTCTCAGACAACTCGTCTGCAGTCGCTTACATCAACAACCAGGGAAATCCCGTTCACCGGCCCTGCACCAGGAGGCCAAGCATCTCTTCCGATGGGCAGAAGACAACCTAGCATCCCTGGTAGCCCGACATATCAAAGGAAAGGACAATGTGGAAGCGGACTGGCTAAGCCGCAGAACAGTGTATCCAGGGGAGTGGAGTCTCGACCAGAGCATCTTCAACCAGATTGTCCTCAGATTCGGCCAACCTCATCTGGATCACTTTGCATCCCAGTTCAACTCCAAACTCCCCCGCTTTCTGTCCAGACACTACTGCAGAGCAACCCTAGGGACGTACGCATTATCCTTCCCTTGGCCTCCAGGTCTTCTTTATGCCTTTCCTCCGCTTCCCCTCCTGAGTCGAACACTAGCCAGATGCAGACAGGGCAAAAACAGAGTGATCCTGGTAGCACCATTCTGGCCTCGCAGGCCTTGGTTCTCAGATCTCATGGAGCTCTCAGGCGGCCACTTCTGGAGTCTTCCACAGGCCCCAAACCTTCTTTGTCAGGGCCCCTTAGTACACAACAACCTGGGCTTCCTGACGTTGACCGCCTGGCCCTTGAATCTAGGGCCCTAATGGATCTCGGCTACCCGAAAACTATTATTCTCATACTCACGGCTGACAAGAGGGACTCTACCAAGCGGATTTACCAGTCCTCCTGGAATACCTTCGTCAAGTGGTGTAAGGCGCAAAAGTGTCCTCCAAAGTCTGCAACCCTTTTACAAGTTCTGCAGTTTCTCCAAGACGGCCTTGATAAAGGACTGAAGCCCCCTACGTTATCCCATCAGCTCGCGGCCATTGACTCTACACTTTCTTCCCTGGGAAGGGAAAGGCTTTTATCTTACCCTCATGTTCGCCGATTTTTGAAGGGGGCACGCCAGCTGGCCCCTCCCCCCCAGTGATTCATAGGTTTCCTACATGGAAATTAAATATCGTGCTTAACGCCCTGACACAGCACCCCTTCGATCTGTCCGAGGTCTCCTTATATTTTTTGTCCTTAAAAGTCACTTTTCTCATAGCCATCATCATCATCATCATATTATTATTATTATTATTATTATTATAATATTTATATTTATATCCCGCACTCTCCTGACCTCAGGTCAGCTCAAGGTGGCTCACACCAATAACAAAATAACATTTTGGGGTTATATCCCACACAGGGGACCCAGACACAATAATATATTAACCACTAACATTACTGGGTTATATCCCACACAGGGGACCCAGAACACAACAATACAATATAGCAGCTCAATCAACCGCTTAAATACCATCAGCACAACAGATTTCAGAAATTGGGGCTCTCTTTATGGATCGTGCTCTCTGCATCTTCAGGAAGGAGTCTGTGAGCCTACGGCTTGACCCTTCCTTCATGCCTAAAGTTAGCTCTCTTTTTCATCTCTCCCAAGAGGTGGTTCTCCCCTCTTTTTGCCCTAATCCTCGCCATCCTTTAGAGAGGAGGTGGCATACCCTGGACGTACGCAGAGCCTTGAAGACTTATTTCCACAGAACAGCCGGCTTTAGGCAGTCCTCGGCTCTTCTGGTCTATTATCACCCTAGATATAAGGGAAGGAAGGCATCTAAGTCCATAATTTCCAGCTGGATTGCAGGGTATGTCAGGGAAGCTTATAAGGCTTCCAATTTGCCACACACACACACACCCCGGAGTGGTAGCTCATTCTACCAGAGGGATGGCCTCTTCCTGGGCATTCAAGGGGCCCCCCTATTCTGAGATATGTAGGGCAGCTACTTGGAGGTCTGTGCACACCTTCACATGACACCATAAAATTGACCTCTTTGATTCAGCGGAGGCGGCATTTGGCCGCAGGATCCTTCAGGGGGTCCTCCGCGGTGCCACTCTTTAACTCCCTTTGGAGGGACTTAGCTCATGCCTAGGCTCCTGTCCCTCCCTGTCCATATAGGCTTATACTGCTATAAACTTCCCGTTGTTCCAACCATCCAAAGGATAAACCATAGAAGGAACAATTGGGTTACATACCAGGGAATTGTTCTTCTGTGGTTTATATGGGAGGATGGTCGACCCTCCCAGCTGGCGCCTAACTCAGGCATAGGGAGGACCCTTAGGTTATCACCTTTTTTTCTATGGCCTTTTTTAGTTTTTGTAGTCCCACTAGGGGCTGACCTAGGGCCTAACATAGGGAGGAAAGTTTCTTTGTTGTTCCACTGTTGTTGTTTCTGTTAGTATATGTTCATTTAGGTTTCCAGAGTTTCAGCTTCTTACAACTGAGGAGTTTCGGCGCGGTTGTTGGAAATTGACATGATTTGGGGCCAAACTAAGATACTGATTTCACTGCTCCAATGTGCTTAATCAGAAAATGCTTCTTTTGATTCAAGTGGGCCACTCCGTGTTAAATTGTAACCAAACCAAACATGCCTTTTTGACAAACATGCTAGAGTATACATGGAGGGATTGTTGTAAATAACTGTGTAATTGAACCAAAAAGTGCTTCCTTGACACAAATGTAACAGCAATATACAGTGGATGCAATTGTACCCATCATTGTGTTAAAATGTAGCCAAAAACACACACTGGAGCTATAATACTTGGAATGTAACTTTTATGAGCCATTGGGACTGCTATTTAGAATTATGTAGAATGTTAGAAATTAGGCAAGATACTATTACGCACATGTGTTGATGCATTTAATGTGAAGAACAAAAGTATGAGTAAGAATGATCAGTATTGGCAATAATCAAGAGATGGCCTAAGAAAGAACAAATGATGCTGGGGAAGTAATCAGGACCTCTTGTTCCCCAAACAAACTACGTTGGTAATTCACAGGAACTGATAACAGAGGCCAAGCTGAACAAATAAGAGTGTGGTTGTTATCAAACAAATATAGGACTCTCAGAAGGATGTGCGAACTAATTGAGGACCAGGAAGCGTGACCCCCCCCATCTCCAGAGGGAGGAGGAGGGGGCATGACTTTATTGGTCAGAACAAACCTCACATCATGACTAAGCACCCCAGATTTGGGGCAACCAATGAGAGCATGCCACAAGCTTAGTACTGACAGCCCCGCACTCTGGATAATCATAAGACAGCCACAGCATATAAGGCTTAACTCTGAATTAGTTCTTTGCCTTCACGATCCTCGATCGCTACCCCTTAGGGGGGCCAACGAGCTCGGTGATTGCTGCCCCTTTTGGGACCCCTCTATCTAGGGGGTTCTACAATGGCTTCTTGGGCCCCCTGACTGCTCTCCTCTAGAACCAGGCCATCAGCCTCTGATCACGTAAGAATATGTGCTTTTGTATGTATTTTTAGGTAGACAAGGGTAGATGGGTGCAAATGTGAATGCAAGTGTCTCTTTGGTAACTGGTATGCTAAATTGTTCTGATGTTATTGAATAAATGCCTATTTGATTGAATAAAAGACTCATTACTGAAACAGGGTAGATGGGTTGCAAATGTGAATGCAAGTGTCTCTTTGGTAACTGGTATGCTAAATTGTTCTGATGTTATTGAATAAATGCCTATTTGATTGAATAAAAGACTCATTACTGAAACAGGGTAGATGGGTTGCAAATGTGAATGCAAGTGTCTCTTTGGTAACTGGTATGCTAAATTGTTCTGATATTATTGAATAAATGCCTATTTGATTGAATAAAAGACTCATTACTGAAACAGAAAAGGAATAATTCCCTAAACCCTCTCAAATTAAAGTATTTCACTGGATCCCGAAGAGTTGAAAGGGACCTGCTCTCTCTCTCTCTCTCTCCCTCTTTTCCTCTTTCTCTCTAACTATACAGGCAGGTGTCCCTCTTGGACAGGGATATACTGACTAAGATACAGGCAGTTGTCTCTCTTGGACAGGGATATACTGACTAGGATACAGGCAGGTGTCTCTTTTGGATAGGGATATACTGACTAGGATATAGGCAGGTGCCTCTCGGGGACAGAGACAGCTGACTGGGACTCACATGTGCTGGAACCACTTAAGATAGAGAGAAGCAGTAGAAACCCCCTTTCCAATTCATTATAAGGTTTCCCCCGTGCAGACGCTTCAGAAACTTATTAACGCCTCCTGGTGGTGGTGCAGCAGAATTGCACCCATTGTTCGGACCATCCTCCTGTATAAACCACAGAAGAACAATTCCCTGGTAAGTAACCCAGTTGTTCTTTCCTAGCCTCCCCGGGATCAGCATGGCTTACCACATACCTCGCAGTTCAGTCAACCCTTGAGGCAATCTGAGAGTGGCCCTGCATTTCCCTCACGAAGGGCTATCCTTAGGCCCCCACTCCTGAGCCACATTTGCTGGCTCCCACACCTATAGTCGTGGGCTGGGCTATCACCTCCGCCTTAAGGTGTGGGTTTTTGCTTCTCTTGATGGTTAGCTGTTCCCTAAGGAGTTCCACCCAAAGATAGTTCCTGAGGGGATCTTTCCTCCACCTTGCTCCCTCCCTGGTGCCTTCTCTCAACTGGCATTCCATGCTTCTAACCTTCGACCTCAACTGACCAGCCCAACTTCCAATTACAGGTCCTGACCAAGTGCCCCGTTGTTATCTAGCCCCACTTGGGCTAACAACCCACCAGACAGGCCAATTAACTTCCTATATGGGCCCAAGGTGACTAGCAGCAGGTTTGCTGGCTAGCCATGGGTCTGGTCTTACCAGGACTTAACCAGTACACCCAGACACTGTCCCCAGCATACAGTATAAACAAAGATATTAGGACACAGTCTCTTTTCACTGCTGTTTTCCAGTCTTTACTCATGTAAGCTCCCATGGATTCCAGTGGGAGTTTGATTATGTGAACAATGGTTAAGGGTCTCAAGAATTGGCTTGCTGAAAATACATTCTCCTCATACCTCTGCATTCTCCTCCTGTTGGGTAGTTCTACCATTGACCAGCAGGAGGCAGACGATTAATTTTTCTTGCTCTGCGCCTGCATCACTGGAACTACCCAGCCGCTCTCCAGTCCGTCATCTGCCTCAAGACCAGTAGGACGCATCTTCGTAGACTCAGGCTGTGAAGGAAGGAGAGAGAGAGATATTGGAGAGATTTGTCAGGTTACTTGCAGGGCTTTTAAGGGGCAGCGATCCCGGACGCGGTCTCGGGTTTCGCCTCTAGGCACTTTGGGGGGGGAAAAAAAAAATTTTTAAAAGAAAGAAAAAAAACAGCCGGCTCCCTCACACTGCGCCGGGGAGCAGGAGACACCGCTTAGTGAGGGGCCCCTCCACGGTGATCTCCCCGCCCCGGGTGAGGATCAGCACTGTTTGATCCACCCTGTAAAAAATTATACGGCCCGTGTCAGGATGAGCACGGCCGATAAGGAACCGATAGCCACCCCCTCCCCCGTGGGTGGCACGAGGCCGGCTAGGGAAGAGGCAGGAGCCTCAGACATTCAGGCCCCCTCCCTGAGTTCTCTAGCCCAAACCATGGGCGAAATTTTAGTCTCCCTTAGGGAGCTCTCCTGCCCAAAAGCGGAAAAGAGAGAGAGGGCCCCTCCCCCCGCCTCAGGCAAGGCCCCAGCCAAGGACCACAAGGCGGGAAAACTAAGAGCGGGGAGGAAAGGAAAACATCCACTGGGGGGGCGCTAAGGCCCGGATTCTGCTCTCTCCTCAGGACTCGGAGGAGGAGGAGCAAGCAGATATATCCAGCCAGGCATATGGGGCTGATAAAATGGCTGAGTCAGACTCTGACTCCAGGAGCTCAGGATCGAGTTCTGAGTTAGAGGAGGGGGAATACGTGGAGGCTTCCTCGGACCCCAGAGATAGGGACAGACAATTCCCAGCCAGGGCAGGGAAGAGTTGATGAGCCAAGTTATAAAGACACTCCAACTCAAGGAGAAACCGGCCAAAGAAGCCTCATCTGACTCTCAGGAGGAGGATACTAGAGAACTTATCCCCTCCTTACATGGCAGGGACCAGGGGCTCCCCCTAGATAGAGCCTTTGAGAGATTAGTCATAGAAGAATGGAAGTTTCCTGATAAAGCCTTTAAGATTAACAAGGCTCAGGACTCCCTCTATGCATTTTCGAGAAAGAAAAAGCCTCTCTTTAAGAGCCCAAAGATTAACGCGGCAGCTGCCTCTCTGGCGCGCCAGACCGTATTCCCAACTGAGGGGGACTGCCACCCTAAGGATCCCACTGATCGGGGGGTAGACTCGGCTCTTAAGAGGGCAGTGGATGGGAACGCAACATCCCTTAAAATCAGCATTGTGGCCTCGTATGTGCCCAGGGCGCTGATGTCCTGGATGCAGGAGCTAGAGGACCCTGAGTTGTCTGAGAGAAGATCTTAGAAGCTCTCTTCCCTAATATGCTTGGCCTCTTCCTTCCTGGTGGATGCCACCACTGACTCCCTAGTCTGGTCAGCGAGAGCCATGGCCAATGGGATTGCAGCCAGACGCAGAGTCTGGTTGCGATCGTGGCAGGGAGATTCCACTGCAAAAAACCTCTTAACCTCTGCGCCCTACAAGGGCATCAAGCTGTTTGGGGTGTGTTTAGATAAGGTGCTAGAGGAGGCCAACCTGAAAGACAAACCGAAGACCTTCCAACAAATCATTCCTAAAAGAGGGTTTTTTCGGGGCTATCCCTTTCGATTTAGGGGGCTCAGGGGTACCTTCAGACAGATGCACTCCCAAGGTCCCAGATTCCAGCCTAGTAACTTCTTCTTTTGAGGGAGAGGATTCAGAACTGGGAGATACGATAGACGGAGATCCAGGGGACCGTCTGGTGCTCAGAGCAAACAGGAGACCTGACTATGCCGGCATAAAAATAGGGCGCAGGCTCCAACTGTACCAGAAGGCTTGGCACGCCTTCGTGACAGACTCCTGAGTTCTCGCCTGTGTATCAGAGGGATATAGAATAGAGCTCACACACACTCCCAGACAAAGATTTGTGGCCTTGCCGGTACCAAAAGACTCAGTAAAACACAGAGCAATGGCAGCAGAAATTCAGAGACTGTCAGACATAGGGGCAGTAGAGAGAGTTCCCCTAGAGGAGTGCTTCAAGGGAATCTATTCCATCCTGTTTTTGGTAGCCAAGAAACAGGGGAAATGGAGGGCGGTCCTAGATCTCAAAGCCCTCAACAGATTTGTAAAGAAGCGCCACTTCAAGATGGAGACAGTTGCTTCAATTTGCCAAAGTCTACAGAAGCACGATTGGATGACCTTGCTAGATCTCAGAGAAGCCTATCTCCACGTGCCAATCTGGAGCCAACACAAGAGGTGGCTGCGATTTGCCTACGACGGAGAACATTGGCAATTCAGAGCTCTTCCCTTCGGACTATCGTCGGCACCCAGGGTATTCACGAAAATCTTAATCCCCCTCATTGCCAATCTCCGAGCAGAGGGGATACACTTATACGCATACCTGGACGACCTGCTTATCAGAGCCAGCTCCTCGGACAGGGTACAGAACCACTTGAACAGGACAATCCAGTACCTAGAGAGCGATGGGTTCGTCATCAACAGAGAGAAGAGTCACCTTTTGCCATGTTGCAGCTTGGAACACCTGGGGATTTTGGTGGACACAGACTCAGACCGCGCATACGTCCCCCTAGCATGACGGGGAAAAATCTGGAAGCTGGTCCAGATATTAAGTCTCCGGAACTGCATGAGGCTAAAACAGCTCGCCAGCCTACTAGGACTCATGATATCCTGCATAGGGCAGGTGACATGGGGTCGCTTTCACCTTCGCCCCTTACAAAGGCAGCTGCGGCCTTTTCAGAGAGAACTCACATTGGGTCTAAACCCGTGGGTACCCATCCCTCGAAGCCTAAGGTCCTCAATGTGCTGGTGGTTAGGCGCAGACACTCTACAGCAAGGCGTTCCACTCACGGAACCAACGAGAACGATACTCACGACAGACGCCAGCCTACGGGGATGGGGAGGCCATGCAGGTCCACACTCGGCCCAGGGCATCTGGACCTCAAGAGATGCAGGCAAGAAGATCAATGTGCTCGAGCTGAAGACCGTCGGTTTGGCCCTACGGCATCTGGCCCCGATTTTTCCATACAAACATGTCCTGGTATATACGGACAATGTGACGGCAAAGGCCTACCTCAATCATCAAGGGGGGTCGAGGTTGTCACAGCTACACCAGGAAGCAGTAAGACTCTTTTCATGGGCTCAGAACCACCTCCTCTCCATAAAGGCCCTGCACATCAAGGGCCAGGACAATATACAGGCCGACTGGCTGAGCCGCCAGACCTTGAACCCACACAAGTGGAAGTTGGACACGGCGGTGTTTCAGCAGATAGTGGGGTGGTTCGGGATCCCAGTGTTGGACTTATTCGCAGCCAAGGAGAACAACCAAGTACCTCGTTTCATCTCCCGAGTTCCCTGCATAGAGGCAGAGGGTTTCGACGCTCTAAATTGCCCATTCCCCAGGGGCCTTCTTTACGCCTTCCCTCCGCTCCCTCTAATACAGAGGGCATTGACCAAAGCAGTCAGGGAACAAGCGTCTCTAATTCTGATAGCCCCATGGTGGCCCAGAAGGCCGTGGTTTTCAGAACTGGTAAACCTCAGCCACAATCAATACCACCGTTTACCCCTCCTGCCAACATTAATCTCCCAGGGTCCAGTTTACTCCCCAGAGATTCACACCTTAAAATTAACAGCTTGGCACTTGAATGCTCGGCATTAAGGGCTATGGGTTATTCCGAAGCGGTATCATCTGCAATTCAACTCTCTAGACGAACTGCCACCCGAAGGAGCTATAGTGCCACATGGAAAACGTTCGCAAGGTGGTATATATCTCAAGATCAGGACCCGGTGCAGGCCCAGGTTTCCCAAGTATTAGATTTTCTCCAACAGGGCCTAGATAAGGGCCTAGATAAGGGCCTGAGACCGAACACATTAGCTAGACAAGCTGCAGCTATAGATTACGTCCTCAGGGAGGTCTCTAATAGGGTGGTCTCCTCCCACAAAAACGTGAGGAGATTCTTAAGAGCAGCTAGGATGAATTCTCCCCCGGTGGTACATAGGGTACCCTCCTGGGATTTGAATTTAGTAGTGGAGGCCCTGACCAGGCCCCCATTTGAGCCTCTTAAGCACGTATCTTTATATTTCCTTACCTTAAAGGTTACCTTCCTTATAGCAGTAACTTCAGCTAGGAGAGTCTCTGAACTTGGAGTTCTTTCAATGGAGGACAATTTTTGCATAGTCAAGAAAGACTCAGTCACCTTAAGATTGGATGAGGCCTTTTTGCCAAAAATTAACTCACTTTTCCATAGGTCCCAGGAGGTAATATTACCATCCTTTTGCCCGAATCCAGTTCACCCCAGGGAAAAGATCTGGCACACCTTAGATGTGAGACGAGCACTAAAGATCTATCTGGCCAGGACCAGGCTTTTCAGGCAATCTACTGCTCTCTTGGTGAACATCAGGCCGGGAGGGCAGGGGTCCAAGGCCTCCAAAACCCTGATTCCCAAATGGGTAAAGCAAGGTATTGTGGAGGCGTACAAGGCACGGGGTAGAATTCCTCCTCTTCAGATTTGGGCCCACTCGGTGCGCTCAGCAGCCACATCTTATGCATTTAAAGCTAGAGCCTCAGATGAGGAGATATGCAGGGCTGCTACATGGGCAGACGCCCTGCATATCTCCTCATCTGAGGCTCTAGCTTTAAATGCATAAGATGTGACTGCTGAGCGCACCGAGTGGGCCCAAATCTGAAGAGGAGGAATTCCACACCTTCGTTAGACATTATAAGGTTAATGTCTGGCAGTCAGTGGAGGCTGCCTTTGGCAGGAGGGTGTTGCAGGCGGTACTGGAACCTTCCGGTGCTGCTGGCTCCCACCTTTGAGTTCTTTTCAGAGGGCTTGGGTACATCCCAACAGGAGGAGGATGCAGAGGTATGAGGAGAAAGGAGAATTGGTTACCTACCTTCGGTGAATTCCTTTCTCTCATACACTCTGCATACTCCTCTGACCCTCCCGGCCAGACAGCTATTCAGTTGGCAGGAAGGTTATGGGGATCAGTACCGTAGGTTAACATTTATAGTTGAAACAGTTTTTTCAGGTTTAGGTTGGCAGTTACCCTTAGGGGGAGTTGTTTTAACAATTATTGTCTTTAGTATCAAGAGGGAAACGTAGTCTTCTCGGCTTTGGAACGGACTGGAGAGTGACTGGGTAGTTCCAGTGATGCAGGCGCAGAGCAAGAAAAATTAATTGTCTGCCTCCTGCTGGTCAATGGTAGAACTACCCAACAGGAGGAG
This sequence comes from Sphenodon punctatus, assembly GCA_003113815.1. Lineage (NCBI taxonomy): Eukaryota > Metazoa > Chordata > Lepidosauria > Sphenodontia > Sphenodontidae > Sphenodon > Sphenodon punctatus. The sequence goes on from QEPC01005786.1 coordinate 1,801,175, forward strand.
TATGCAGAGTGTATGAGAGAAAGGAATTCACCGAAGGTAGGTAACCAATTCTGCTTTCCTTCATACATGACAAATTCATGGAAGGTAGGATCATTCATGACTATGGGAATGCAAGCCTTATTTACCTCTAAAATTACCTGGGTTTATGTCTACTAATGAAGTATTTCTGCCAAAGAGAGGGGATTGGGCTAAACAGACCATGCCCTCAGACCTTCCTCTTATCTTTGGTAACTGAGGCCCCTCTACCCTATCATGCACATATACACACCTTACTCTTTCTTTCTCCTTTCCCACCTTCCTGTTGCTTTCCCCTTTGTCCCCCTTGACACCCCATCATTTTGGAAATTTCCAATAGCTCAATCCGAGTGAAGCTAGGCATTTGCCAGCTGTTCCCCTTGTTGGGACTCCCAGAATACCTCCTGCCACCCAGTTTAAGAATCACTGAAATAGACTATTGGTCTAACACAGTATGGAAATTCTTTTAGCAGTTTTTATATCTGTTCCTGAGACAAACCATAGTATATAGTATAATGTGCCTCGTATTTGCCAACATGAAATGCCTGATTCCACTTATGCCAGTTTAACAACAGGGTATCTATTGATTTCAGTGGAGTTACTCCTGATGTAAGTGTCTGTCAGTCAGGCTGCCTAGACATGCCCAGATTTAAGCACACAAGCAATCCCATTAACGTCAGTGGAACTGACTATTCTCATGCTCACACTTAGGCACATGTCGAATACCTTGCTGAGCCCAGCCCAGATTATCATAAAGAAACCTTTGACAGTATTAACAAGTATTCTGGCATTTATAACCAAGACTATATCTAAACCTCTTTTAGGAGAAAAGGGTAATCGAGGCACTCCAGGACCAACTGGCATGGCTGGATCAATAGGGCCAAAAGGACCACCTGGTAACTATTGTTACAGTCCTTCTCAAGCTAACACCCAGGTTTGTTTGTTTTTTAAAAATAAAGCAACTGTTTTGTTTGTACTGTTAGGTCAGCCTGGGACACCTGGAAAGGCTACCTCTTTTCCAGGAAATCAAGGACCTCCTGGGCCACCAGGAAGCCCAGGGATACCAGGAGATCCAGGACCTCGAGGGTTCTCTGGAGTACAAGGTATAAGTTTTGCAATCCTTCACTATTGTTTCTCAGATTGAAGAAAGGGATGATACCCATCAGCAGGAAGAAGTGAAGAAGAGAGGGCATGAAGAAGTGGGGGGTGCCGAGAAGAATGGGCAAGGGATAAATGGGGCTGTTGAGAACTAAGCCTGACCCCATCTCTCAGTAACTGGACACTGTGCCCGTTTCTTTATAGACCTTATAGAAACTTTCTGTCCCCAGTAAACTTATTAGTTGTTATAGAGAAAGCCCATGACTTTAACAGAGGGCAACATTTGCGGGGGCTGGTCCAAGACCCACTCCCCTTTTCCCCCCTACCCCTCTCCCTTAGATGCCAAAGATAAGGAAATAGCCTAGTGGGCCAAGAGTGAGGTGATTGGTACTAGGCCAGTCAGAGTATGAATGGGACACCTGGGGGCAGGGAGGAGTTGAGGGGATATAGTGACCCTCCCTCATCACCTGGGCAACATTTTGGACCATCAGCTGCCCAGGTGATTCAACAACTTGAGTCAGCAGCACGAAGCAAGGTAAGGTAGGTCTCGTACAGGGGGACCTGGGGGGCCCGATGGTATGGGTGGGCCTGTACCTACCGCACTATTTCTTGGAGGACAGGTGCATACCACCTAAACAGTTTATCAATCTCTGGGCCCACTCCTCTGGGGGGTGGGGAACAAGTATCACCCAGTCCCCTCCCTCACTTGCCCCCAGGTCGCCAATACCTACCTCCGCCACCGTTGACAACCTGGATATCCATGGTGCAGGAGCTGGGGGTGCTTCTGCAGCCAGGAGCTGGGGAGGGTCCACCTGTAATTACCTCCTCCACAGTGGGAGATGGGGACTGGCACCGCAGCCAGGAGCGGTCCACCAGATTGACCTTCTTCACAGCAGGAGACAAGGGCTGGTGCCACGGTCAGAAGTTTGGGGGGTCCTCCTCCGCTCATGCACGTTGCGCATTAGACCACATTAAAAAAAATAAAACAGCCTGTCCTGCTGCAGCATTCTCCTGGGATGTGCAGGACGGGAGCTCTTTTAGCCTAGGATGATCCCCGCCTAGGCCAGTAGGAGGCAGACTAACAAAGTTGCGACTGGCCGTGTTTAGAGGGGGTCCATCCCTCCCATTTGCCAGTTGTTTCTCTGCCTGGATAGGAGGTAAGCTTGGGGGCTCTCTCCCAGGTTTTTTTTGCTAGAGCTCTCAAAGTTGATTTTTGGCAGTTTTTTGTCTGTTTTCAGACTTAAGGCACCTAGATTCCTCAGGCTCCTTCCCTTTGGGCGTGGAGCTCTGGGAGGGGCGGGGGCGGCGCGTTCCCTTTGGGCGTGGAGCTCGCAGCTCCTAGACCCACCACCGTCCAAGCCCTTTCTTTCAGCAGGGTGCCTGTCCCTGGGTCCCCTTGCCACCTGGGACAGGGAGGCGCTTTTTTCTCTACCCCTCATCACCTCATGCTGGACAGTAGTTTTGGCAGTCCCAGAGCTGGGACGCAATGGCTGCCTTTGTTCCCGGTGCCTTTTTAGCACCGCTCCCGGGCTTCCACTAGGTGAAGGCGTGTTCAGCCGCCTCCACCTCACGCCACTCGTGGCTAGTCGCATTTTCAGCAGGGGTCTGAGAGGAGACTTTCTGGGTGGGATCCGTCATTTTGATGCCCTTAACCGCCCCCCCCCTTCCCTGGTACAGCGGTGGTTCCTGAGCGCAGGAGCAGCCATTTTGAGGCCGGAACATCAGCGCTTTTGATCTGAAGAGGCTTAAAGCCTATTTCGAGGTGCATTTTGATTTTATTTTTATTTTTACTTTGGTTTTAAAGGAACCTTGCTATTTTTATTTTTATACTTTGGCTTTAAAGGAGCCTTGCTGACAGGGAGGGACAGCCCCTCAGGTAGCGCCTCGGGGTAGAGAGTTGAGCTGCGGTGGCATCCCTTTGTCCCTCATGGCTCCAGTCATCAGGAGCTCGGCTAATGGACCCCCCGCTGAATCCGCGGGGTCCTCTCTCCCAGACCCTCTTGCGGGTTAGGGCTCCTCTAGACCAGGGCTGTCCCAGATCGAGATTCTGCAGCTCGAAGCGCTGAATAAAGTTGTCTCTAGTCTTGACTCTCTGCAGCAGAAGAATAGTCCCCGGGGTAGAAAGAGGGCTCGCTCCCCTTCTCACAAAGGGGGAAAGGGTCAATCTAGAGAGGCAGGCAAGGGTAAACATCCTGCCCATAAGCGTAGGAAGCCTGCGAGGCAGTCCCTATTGCAACAGATCGGATCCTCTTCAGATGATGAGGATGCTCCTATGGAGCCTGGTACGTATAAGGGCCATCGAACAGGTCCCTCTTGCTCAAAGGCGGCAAGGCCTATACTCCATATTGTTCTTGGTATCCAAAAAATCAGGCCAGTGGCGGGCGGTTCTGGATCTCAAGTTGTTAAACAGGTTTCTCCAAGTCAAAAAGTTCAAAATGGAAACCTTGCATTCAATCTCCAAGTAATGGCTCGCCTCAATAGATCTGCGCAATGCATACTTCCATGTTCCCATTCTCCCAAGCCATCGACAATGGCTGCGCTTCCAGTATGCCTTTCGCCACTGGCAGTTCCGGGCCCTTCCCTTCGGCCTCGCCACAGCTCCCAGGACCTTCACCAAGATTCTTGTTCCTGTAATCGCCAGTCTTTGACTTCAAGGCCTTACACTCCATCCATATCTGGATGACATTCTCATCCGCACCCCCGCGCAAACCCAGGCGATAGCAGCAGTACAATTGACCCTGCAGTCCCTTGCGGCTCATGGGTTCTTAATCAATACGGAGAAAAGCCTCCTGAGCCCCACACAGCGCATAGAACATCTGGGGGTGGTCATCAATACCCAGGAGGATCGCATTTTTCTGTCCAACGAGCGGCAGCACAAGCTCAGGTCCTTGATAGAGCATGTTCGCTCTCACGACTGGATATTGCTCTCTCGTATGGCGTCACTACAGGGCCTCCTTGTATCTTGCAACCAACACTTGTCATGGGCCAGACACCACCTTTGCCCACTTCAGGCGTATCTGCGCCCGTATCAGCAGCAAATTATGGAAAAGACCAGGGTCTGGCTTTCCCCTCCCCAGCAGATCCTCGACTCACTCAGCTGGTGGATATCCCCTCAGCGCTTTCAGGACGGAGTTCCCCTGACCGATCCTTTGAGGAAGGTTGTCATCACCGACGCCAGTCTCTCGGGCTGGGGGGTTCATATGGGATCCGGGTACACCCAGGGCTCCTGGCATCCGAAAGACAAGAAACACTCCATGAGCTGGATGGAGCTAGAGCTATCCACCTGGCACTCCTTCACATCGCTCCCAGGATCAGGGGATCGCATCTACTCTTTCTAACGAACAACACATCGGCAATGGCCTGTATTCGCAACCAGGGAGGGTTACGAGCTCCGGCCCTGCACAAGGAGGCGTCCCGCATGATGGATTGGGTGGAAGCCAATCTTCTCTCTCTATCAGCCAAGCACATAAAGGGGGAAGAAAACGTCATGGCGGACTGGCTCAGCCGCAGACAGGTGGATCCGGGAGAGTGTGCTCTCTCTCCAACGGCATTTCTTCAAATCTGCCACCGCTTTGGCGTGCTGATGATTGACCTTTTCGCGTCCAGCAGGAATGCCAAGTGCAAGAGGTTCTTCTCCTGGTTCTGCTCCCCTCGAGCTGAAGCTATAGGCGCTTTGAACGTCCCGTGGCCCCGGGGCTCCTTTATGCCTTTCCCCCCTTCACGATCCTCAGCAACGTGATTGCCAAGATTCAACGAAACTGGGCGACGGTGATCCTGGTAGCTCCCAAGTGGCCGAGACATCCGTGGTTCGCAGATCTTGTGAACCTATCTCGACAGGATCCAGTGCTCCTGGACCCGGAGCCCGACCTGCTCTCTCAAGGTCCAGTATTGTACGACAACCCGCGGTTTCTACAGCTGATGGCGTGGCTCTTGAGCGCAAGGCCTTGAGGAGTCTGGGCTACTCCAAAGAGGTGCTGTCCACTCTTCTGTCCTCCAGGCGGACTTCTACCATTAGGATCTATCAGTCCTCTTTGAGAGTTTTCGTGGCTTGGTGTTCACAGCATCAGGTGAACCCTAAGAAGCCTCGAATTAGCAGCGTCTTGCAGTTTTTGCAAATGGGCATAGATAAGGGTCTCCGGGTGAGCACTCTTACCCGTCAAGTGGCAGCTCTCAACAAGACCTTAGCGACTATTAGGGGTAGGGGTATATTGAACCACCCTCACGTCAGACAGTTTCTGAGGGGTGCTAGAACTCTGGCACCTCCAGTAGTGCATCGCTTCCCCTCCTGGCAGCTTAATCTCGTGCTGAATGCTCTCATGGCTCCTCCCTTCAAGCCCATGCATGAGGTGTTCCTCTTCTTCCTCACAATCAAGGTTGCCTTCCTTGTCACAATTACTTCGGCTAGGAGGATCTCAGAACTAGGGGCTCTGTCCGTTGACCCATCTCTTTGTATTTTTAGGCCACACTCTGTCATCCTCCGTCTCGATCCGGCCTTTGTTCCTAAGGTGAATTCCCTATTCAACAGAAGAGAGGAGATTATTCTTCCCTCTTTCTGTCCCAATCCGGTCCATAGGCTAGAGAAAAAGTGGCATAATTTGGATCTCAGAAGAGCTTTGAAAATTTACCTTAGAAGGACGTCCTCATTTAGAAAGTCTCCAGCTCTCTTTTTAGAGTTCACAGTTCAAAAGAGAGGCAATAGAGCATCTCGCGCAGCTATTGGGTGCTGTATAGTGGCATGCATTTCAGAGGCATACAAGGCCTCAGGGCTCATGCCGCCGCTCTCTATCCTTCCCCACTCCACCCGTGGGGCAGCTGCTTTGGCAGCATTCAGTGCGAGGGCGCCCTATACGGAAATTTGTAGAGCAGCTACATGGGCGAACCCCCATTCATTTACTTGACACTATCGAGTAGACCTGATGGACTCGACGGATGCTGCCTTTGGCCGCAGAGTCCTTCAGTTTGTTCTTCAGGAGCCTTGATCCCCTTTTCTCCCACCCTACTCTGCGCTGCACTGCTCTGGGAAATCCCAGGCTAAAAGAGCTCTCGTCCTGCACATCCCAGGAGAAAGGGCAATTGGTTTACTTATCGATGAATTGCCCTTCTGGGTAATGTGCAGGACGGGAGCTCTGCCCGCCCACTAGGCGGGGATCAAGTGGCTGATTTATGGGTGCGGATGGGGGTCGGAACTTTGGGGGGATTTAGTTTCAGGGTAGGGATACCTATCTCTCTCCCTCCCTGTCAGCTTCCAGCGAGTTCCTCTATTGTATTTTTTCCTATCGTTACACGTGTTTTATGGTTCTTCAAGTTTTGTTCTTAGTATTTTTATACAGCTTTGAGAACAACTGGCAAGTGGGAGGAATGAACCCCCTCTATCCACGGCCAGTCGCAACTTTGTTAGTCTGTTTCCTACTGGCCTAGGCGGGGATCATTCCAGGCTAAAAGAGCTCCCATCCTGCACATTAGCCAGAAGGGCAATTAATCGGTAAGTAAACCAGTTGCCCTTTCCAGCCAGTGGGATCTGGGGAGATGGTTCCTGTTCCTGACCACTCTTTGTTCTTTCCGCCTGGGACACAGCAGGTGTTATGGTAACTAACTGCCATGGATAATTATTCTTGAAAAATATCAATAAAATAACTGAAGCTAAAAATCTACAATTGCTTGTACTGACTGATATCACCCTCAGTCTTCTACTATTCACTTATAAATAAAAAATAAATAAATAAATAAATTCACTTATCAAAGTACAGTTTGTTTATACCATTTCTAATATCCTGTTCCTAAATTATTTGCTGTGAAACTGATGATATTTTGATTCCACAACAGTAGAAAATTCTACCGAGAAAATTATTGTTTGTTTATTTATTTATTTATTGCCAGTGATGTACCTGCCACTGTACAATCAATAGTTACGGACAGGCTTGTTTATTATTTATTTATTTATTTAATTAAAGCATTTATTATCCCGCCCCTCCTGCCACAGGCAGCTCGGGGCAGCTCACAACAGTGTATCTCAACAATTAAAATCATAAAACTATAAAACATACTACTACACCCTCATCCCTCTCCTCTCCCCACCCCCTACCCATCTCCCCCGCCGAACGCCTGGTGGAACATCCAGGTCTTGCAGCTTTTACGAAAGGAGGGGAGGTCCGGGGCCAGATGCACCTCCATCGGAAGGGAGTTCCACATCCTCGGCGCGGCCACTAAGAACGCCCTCCCCTGTGTGGCCCCCCAGAATACTCGGGAGACCACAAGGAGGGCATTCCCTGATGACTGCAGGGGTCAGTCCAGTACCCAGGGGGTGAGACGGTCTCGCAGATAGGCAAGGCCCAGACCATTTAGGGCTTTATAGGTTAAAACCAACACCTTGAATCAGGCTCGGAAAACTGTCGGCAGCCAGTGCAGAGAACGGAGCACTGGTGTAATGTGCTCCCGGTGCCCCAGTCACACCAGGAGACGGGCTGCCGCATTCTGCATCAGCTGCAGCTTTCGGGCCATCACCATGGGTAGCCCCATGTAGAGTGTGTTACCATAGTCTAGTCTAGAGGTGTTGAAAGCATGAATGATGAAGCCGATGTACCAGATGTAATTGGCGAAAGGCACCCCTCTCCACAGCCTCCAACTGGACATCCAGGTGGAGCTCTGCATCAAGGAGTACCCCCCAGACTCCATACCTGGGGAACCAATGGAGGAGGCCGTTAACTCCATTGCCTTCCCCACCAGCATTACCTCCGTCTTGTCGGGATTCAGCTTCAGTCGATTAGCCCTCATCCAATCCCCCACAGCCGTCAGACTCGAGTAAGCATGGAGACTGCGGGGTCTGGGTCGGTTGAAAAAGAGAGGTATAGCTGAGTGTCATCAGCATACTGGTGACACTGTACGCCAAACCTCCTGATCACCTCACCAAGAGGCTGCATGTATACGTTGAACAAGAGGGGGGACAACACCAAACCCTGCGGGACACCACACATGAGGTCTCGTATGATGAAAAACATTCCCCGAGTACCACTCGTTGGGTTCTCCCGGTCAGGAATGAGCGGAACCATTCGAGAACAGTCCCGCCCACCCCTGCACATTCCCGCAGGCGCGCCACCAACATCTCGTGATCCACCGTATCAAAAGCAGCTGACAGATCTAAAAGGACCAACAGGGTTGAGCAGCCCGAGGCCATCTCTCAGCGCAGATCATCCTCCAAGGCCACAGTGCAGTCTCCATGCCATGACCCGGACGAAATTCCAACTGCGAGGGATCCAGAAAACAGACGCAGTCGAGATGCCCCTACAACTGCTGAATCACCACCCGCTCAATAACATTCCCCAAAAAGGGAAGGTTAGAGATAGGTCAATAGCTGGCAAGGGAGTCAACGTCAAGCTATGGTTTCTTGAGCAGAGGCCGCACCACTGCCTCTTTGAGACAGCCCTGCACTCTGCCCTCCCGAATTGAGGCATTGACCACCCCCGCCAGCAACGGCCCCATTGTCTCTTGGCAAGATTTAATTAGCCAAGACGGGCACGGATCTTACAATCTAAGATACAAGGGAGGGGGAGACAAGGGAGAGGTGAACATCAGAAGAGACAAGAGTACATTCATGAGGTTGAGAATATATGTTTGTTAAGTGCATTTTTATTAATTACTTTGCAGACAAAGTCGCTCATATTCACCACAACTTGGGTGCTGCCATTTCATCTGTAGAATCAGAGTTTGTGGTTATGAAAGCGCCCGGTCTTGTCCTGTTTGTTTGGATTGGTTTCAATGGTATCACCCATCAATGCAGTGGAGGTTCTTACGGCATTGTGGGCAACCAGTTGTGAACTAGATCCTTACCTGTCCTGGCTGCTGAAAGCCAGCCAGGAGACATTGGGGCTGTTGCTGGCTAGGGTTGTCAGTGCCTCCCTTCAGGAGGGTAGAGTGTCGGGCGCCCTTAAAACTGTGATTGTCTGGCCCCTGCTCAAGAAACCGTCTTTGGATGCTGACTCTTTAGCCAGCTATCAGTCTGTCTCTAACCTTCCCTTTTTAGGGAAGGTTATTGAACGGGTGGTTGCCCAACAGTTCCAGGTCCACCTTGATGTTATTGGATTACTGGACCCATTTCAGTCAGGCTTTCACTCTGGGAGACTGCACTCGTGGCCTTAGTTGATAATCTGCTCCTAGAGATGAATAAGGGAAATTCTTCTTTGTTGATTCTGTTAGATCCTTCAGCAGCCTTTGATACAGTTGATCACGAGGTGCTGTTGACACGACTGCAGAACCTGGCGTGGGCGCATGGGACTGCTCTCTTGAGTTGTTCTGCTCTTTCCTATTGGGGAGGTGGTGATGGGAGATTGCTCGTCATCCTCGGGGCCTACCCTGTGGGGTGCCACAGGGTTTTATTCTGTCTCCCTTGCTGCTCAACATGTATATGAGGCTGCTGGGCGAGGTCATTTGGTGGTTTGGGGTGAAGTGCCATCAGTATGCTGATGCTACCCAGCTTACCTCTCTTTTTTATCTGACCCAGGCCTTGCAGTCTCAGTGCTTACTCGCTGCCTGGCTGCTGTTGGGGACTGGCTGAGGATGAGCCAATTGAGGCTGAATCCTGACAAGACTGAGGTGACGATGGTTGCCCAGCCTTGTGATCTGGGAGCGATTGGGACTCCTGTTATTGACAGGGTCCAGCCTCCTCTGTTCAATCAGGTTTGCAGCCTTGGAGTGTTTCTGGACCCCTTTCTGTGTCTGGATTGCCAGGTTGTGGCAGTGGCCAGGAGCGCTTTTCACCAACTACATCTGGTGAGGAAGCTGTGGCCTTTTCTTTCTGACTCCGATCTGGCCACTGTCATCCATGTTTTCATCACCTTGAGGCTAGATTATTGCAATGTGCTCTACATGGGGCTGCCCTTGATGACTCTTCGGAAGTTGCAGCTCTGGCACAGAATGTGGTGGCTCTGTTTCTTTTGGGGACGAGTCGCCGGGAGCACTACACCAATGCTCTGAAGTCTGCACTGCCTCCCTATAGCTTTCTGGGCACAATTCAAGGTGCCGGTTTTGACCTTTAAAGCCTTAAACTGTCTGGGCCCCAAATATCTGAAAGACCACCTGTCCTTTCATACCCCATTGTGGGGTGGCCCCTGCGATCGGCCTGGAATGCCTCCCTGTGGATACCGCCTGTTAGCTTTGCTTATATGATCAGGGCTCGCAGGAGGGCATTCCTGATTGCTCCCCTGATGCTTTGGAACTCCCTTCCTCCAGAGGCGTGCTTGAGCCCAAGCCTGAGCAAATTCCAGAGGCAGTGCAAGACCTTTTTATTTGAAGGAATTCAGCGAGCAGGGATACTTTTACAAAGTTTAATACTGTATGTGTAGTTAAATTGCTATTTTTATTTTAATACAATTTCTCCTGTATGCTACATAGGACCTCAAGGCATAAAAGGCCTTCCAGGTTTACATGGAAATCCAGGCATACCCGGACCACCAGGACCAAAAGGAGACAAGGGATTTCAAGGACAAAGAGGTACAATAAAGGCAATAGAGACTGCAAGCCTGAAACTCTTCATTGGCAAGCTGCAGTCCTACTCACTTCAGTGGGACTACTTCCCAGCTAGGGGGTTCTGGATTTGTAGCCAATGCCATACATATTTGTATCTGGTCATGATGCATATAAGTTGCACTCCAGTTTCTGGGGTTCTTTCATTTTATACAAATCTTCTCGTGAGTTCTCCAGTTAGGCCCTAATCCAGCAAAGCACTTAAGTACATGAACAGTCCCATTGAAATAAGCTTTTTTCAGATCTTGTTCTTTCCTTGGCAGTCTCCCTCCCTCTGCTATACACTGTGGGTGCAATCCTTACCACTTAAAGTCAATGGGAGTTTCACCCTTGACGTTAAGGGTTTCAGAATTGCAACCTGCATTTATTTGCGTAGGACCTAATCCCGAAAACATCTCAGCCACTGACCCATGATCACTGCGTTTTCTTATTGGCGGAAATGGGGAAGACTCAATGAACACAGCTCTCTAATCTCAGCTTTTACTTATGGCCTTTTCACATGAGAGGGCCCCCCCTCGCCCATGTGGGCGAGTGGGTGAATTAAAGGGGGGGTTCCATGTGACTGCCAGTGCGGGCAGGGGCGGGTACGCATTTCTGTGCTCCACCCATCTCCACAGATCCCCCACGCGTGGAGGCATTGGACAAGCAAAATATGCCTCCATGTGTGGAGATCGATGGAGATGGGTATGCATCCGTACGACCGGCCGCCCAAGCACCTCACACACACCATGGTTCACACCCATCCCACCCACGCACCATGGCTCCTCCTGGGCCTATGTGAAAAGGGCCTTAAAATAAAAAAGGACTGCTCCTGAGTAACTGTTTTGAGGATATGGGGGGTCTTTCTTATAAATGTATACTGATGCTGCCCATCAACATGATTTCAGATGGGCTCCTTGAGCATAAGTGCTTCACGGGCTGAGGCCACAGTGTTCTTTAACTCTGACATTTTGATCTAGCAACCCTAGCAAAATGGGGATTTTCCTATTACTCTGTTCATACTGTGCCTGACATAAACAGATTCCAATCTCAGCTTGGATCTGTAGGGATTATACTCCTACAAATATTAATTACAATAAAGATAGTAATCTTCGAGTTAATTTAATGAAGACTTTGGCCGTGAACCACAAACAACTTACTCCAGAGTAGTCCCATTGAAGCCCTCTCCCTGCGCCCCTGGAACTCCAGCGTAAGTGGTTTGTGGATTGTGGCCTACTGGCCTTTGTTTCCAGCCACTGCAGAATGGAGCTAGGATCCTAATATTTCAAGGTTCCAAAGGATTGTTTAAAAAGTAATATTTTTTTTACAGGGTTAACTGGGTTTATTGGCTTTCCGGGGGTTCAGGGACCCCCTGGATCCCCAGGTACTTGCATGCCTGGCCCAACAAGAAGAGGCTTCATCTTCTCTCGACACAGCCAGTCAACAACAATTCCCGCATGCCCAGCTGGCACAGCTGAGATCTACAGTGGTTATTCTCTTCTTTTTGTACAAGGAAATGAGCGAGCGCATGGACAAGACCTTGGTATTGTTTTTAAAAGAAGTTTCCAAATTATTTCCTGTAAAAACAACATAAAGTCATTCTGAGAAGTGCCATCATGTCAGATTCCTTATGGCAAAAAAAAAAAATAAACGAGAGAATTTAGCCAGAAATGCTGTTCTCTAGCTACACCTTGAGTTAACCAAGCCTGCATAAAGCATGTAGCTGAACTTCTCTAGGAGAACTCCAGGGAAGAAATGATTGCTGAAAGAAGCACAGTTCCTTTTTTAGATCCCTGTAGTCTACCTTTCCTTTCCCCAGCAAGTCCATATCAGGCACTAGGCAAAGAAAGTTCCTGCAGCATTAACTGGAAATCCCCCCTGCTTTCAGTACAGTTATTTTCTGTTCCTACTTTTTTCTTACTATATCACCTTATTGGATCATCATGATTTATTATTTAGAGTGTTATTGTAGAGCCAGATTTCCCACCCCCTTGTGCTTTGTCTGTGTTTATACTCAGTGCTGTAGATCAGATCTTGCAGACAGGTGTCTGCTCCAGTTGTTATGCTCTATATCACTCACACCTTGCCATCTGACATCTTCCAGGTACAATTGGTGGCTGCCTGCAGAGATTCACCACTATGCCATTTCTGTTCTGTAACAGCAATGATGTTTGCAGTTTTGCTTCGCGCAATGACTACTCATACTGGCTGTCAACAGCAACATCAATGCCACTAGATATGGCCCCATTTTCTGAGAAGGCTCTGGAGCCCTATATCAGCAGGTAGGATTTTGATAACTTCAGCCCTGCTTCTGATTGGAGCCTCAAAAATAACATCATTTATTGTGAACAGCAAAGCAGCAGTATATGTCCTGCTTGCCATAGCCAGTACAAACCAGAACTGAAACATTACCTGCATAGAATAATTTGGCCTCTTCGAATTGTTTCCAGTGAAAGCCATGATCCACCAGCTACTTACTCCAGGGCAGGGCTTCAGTAGGACTCCTCTGGAATAAATAGTTGGTGGATCATGGCTGAAGTAGATATGAAGAACTATTTGTTTACACTTTGTTCATTCATTTTGGACATTTGTTTGGGGCTTTTTTGATTGGGTTGTTTTAACAGAATAGAGGGGAGTTGACTCTAAAAGACAGCAGCAGCAAGATGAAAAAGTGCAAAGGAAAACTTTGCACCACTTTTGCATCCCATTCTTTGACCCATAGAGAGGGGCAGAAAAAGGGGTTGCAGCCCAGGACAAGCGATTTTGTTTCTGTTTGCAAGGAAGGGACGTGCTTTTTTTGATCTTATCAAGTAAAACTCCAGAATATCTATCCTCCTGCTCTCCCAGAATACAGTATTTTATAGGGAAGTAATATACACATTGAGGATCTAAATCAGAGGTGAGGAACTACAGGCATGAGGGCCAAATGTGGCCAATGGCCAGTTTTTATGTGGCCCCTTTCCAGTTCCTGGATCTGGCTGTTGGATCCAATTCTTACCCTCAACCACTGAAAAACTGAGCCCAAGCTAAGGGAGCAGAGATGAGAGCACACACACAAGGACAGATCCATGATCTAGAGCCGCCTCTTCCTGAATGCACTCCCATCCCCAACTTTTTCAAAGTGCCCATTGGGAGGGAAAAGATTCCATACCCCAAACACGTATTAGGCTATCACTTCAGTCCTGGCATCATCAAAATTATCTCAAGATAGTCTCTCTCCCTTATACTATAACAACCAGGAATTTCTGCACAGTGTCCATTGGTTAAGATTGCAGAGTCATGCATTATGGATTTTTAACTACCTGAATGCTGATTACTTTGTGTGCCTCTCTTCCCATTAACTTCCATGAGAGGAAATAGTATGTCTGGGACTTACAAATTAAGCCTGTAATGAATAGAGGAGTTATATTCGTAATAATTATAAATGTCTATTTTTACCACCTAATGCTTTTGTGTTTCTTATTATAGATGCATCGTCTGTGAAGGACCCGCAATGGTAATAGCAGTCCATAGCCAAACAACTGCAGTTCCCTCATGTCCTCAAGACTGGATATCTCTCTGGAAAGGTTTTTCTTTTGTTATGGTGAGGAAGAAAATAAAAGTGAAAGTATACCTGGAGGGCATGCAGAGAGCTGCTTGGAGAGAGAATTCTGTAGCGCAGGAAATATTCCTGCATCTGCATCCTCTTCCAGTTTCTGTGCTCTCCAAATTGCTGGCATTGGCCTGTGTCTTTTTTTTTTTTTTTTTAAATTGAAGATTCTGAGTTCTCTCTGGATAAACCTAGGCAAAGATTTATTTTTCCTGTTGATTTTCATGCTAATAAAGACCCTCCAGAACCATCTGTTATGAGAATGGACTAGTCAGATCAGGCCTCAATAAGAGGTGCTCACTGCTGTGGTATTGGGATTTTTTAGAGAATTTTGGCAGATGAAAATAAACCGTGTCCTTGTCAAGATTTGTCTCTAGATTATGATGAAAAACAGAGTCGTCAATAGGTACAGCTAAACTGGTACTGATAATTTCACTTCAGGGACAAACCACCTTCAGCACCATTTGAGAAATCCCATCACAGCTATAGCATTAAAATATAAGTGCAGAGCAGTGTTAATGCAGATTAAATTTAAGAGACAAACAAAACAGTAGGCACAATACAATATGAGAAAACATATGTTCACTGTGGAGCGAGACAGCAGTTACCGAGATCTCATGAAGGGTGGTGCGTGATGCCTCTCTGTGTGCTCAGGGGGGGAGCTACTTTGATTCTCTCTGCAGTTCACCACATACAGAGGCAACAAAGTAGCTGTGTCCATATCAGGAATTAACATAACACAGGGGCAGACAAGATGATTATAGCGATCGACTGGTCAACTTCAAACTAATTTTCAGTAGCAATTTGCAGTCCTCAGGTGAAGGGAGGGCTATTCAAGAGAGGGGGCTCTCCTGCCTGTTTACAAGGTGGCCACATCCCTTTCCAAGCACCGTGGTGTCACAACACTCAAAAAGGGGTGTGGCCACCGTCCATGACGGAAAGGAACAGGACAAAGGAACTTTTCTACCCTTTACCAATATGGCCATGCTCCCCGTCCCTGCCTGAAGCAAGTGCTGTTGGCATCCCAGTTGGGAGGGATCCCAACCTAGAGTGGGGAGCTGGACCAAAGGGCCCAGATGAGGGCCCAGCCTCAAGGGGTCGATCAACCTAGGTTGACATGTAGGCATATGGTGAAAACAGATATGATGCTCGCACCACTTTAACACTGCTTTAACATTACTTATGCATGTTGCAGGACTGGATAGGGCAGCAATACAGCCCTCCAACATGCATAAGAAATGTTTAAATGGTGTTAAAGCGGAGTTAGCGGCATGTTTGTTTTCACCCATAGTAGATTCTGTGCAAAGTAAGCCTGGCCACCGTTCATATACCACCTTTACTGTTCCACACTATTCAGAGCTACAGTTGACTGCTGCTAAAGACTCCATACTACAGACATACAACTTTGTAAAAGGAGCAGAGTCCTTTTAGATGAGGTGGTGGGTATGCTCCCTTTTGGCCTGGTGATGGAAAGCAATAGGGATGGGACTTTCGGTTTCAGAAAGAACCAAAAGTACCCAATAGTGGCTATATTGGATTAATCTGATATTTCGGTTCTTTCTCTGTATTCGATCTTTTGCATTGGTTTTTTTATTGGATATTTAACATTCTGTTTCTCCCCATTTGGGAAACCGAGAGAACTGAGAACTAAAAGAAGAACCAATACAATGAGAACTGAAACCGATATAAAACGGAAACGGAAATTTTGCCTAGAGTCCTACCCCTAGAAAGCAACTAAGAGACAAAGGATTTCTTCTTATTTCTTATAGCTTATTTCTAGTCCTGGTTACTACCATGCAAATTTTTATCTGCTACAATGGAGGTAAAGGCAAAGTTTGCTGGGCTACTTTGTAGACATTTCTATAGGCATGTTTCTGTGGATGTAAAGAACCTTTCCTTTTCCCTTCCGTGGAAATGAGCCCTTAACTATAGTTAAGAGGACCCCCTTAATAAATCTTTCCTGTGTGAGTGTACCTGTGTGAATTGAGAAATGGGGGGGGGGGTTTTCAAAGGATGTTCCCACCCCGCCAAAAGGTACTCCAGCATTGTACATGTACATGCATTATGACCAGAAGACATGTAGATTTTCACAGTAGAGAAGAAAAATTCCTTCTCGACTTTTGTAACATGAGGGACAGTCAGAACTGCTGAATAGCAGAAGTGGCCTCCATGGCTCCTGAGGCTGCTTTTAGACGAGTGGGTCGCCGTTGCGATTTCACATGAGATGCCTCCACCCAGTTGAGATGGGTGGAGGCGTCTGTGTAAAAACCACTTGCGGTGCATGCATGCTCCCGCGCAACACCCATCTCCACCCACCACCCACCCACGGAGCAACGGACTCCACCGCCGATTGCTCCGTGGGTGGGTGGAGATGGGTGTTGCGCGGGAGCATGCGCACACCTACACCCACTGCAAGTGGTGTTTACACAGACACCTTCACCCAAAGAAATGCACCCCACCCACCGCAAGTGGTGTTTACACAGACGCCTCCACCCAGTGAAACTGTGTGGAGGCATCTCGTGTGAAAAGGGCCCGTGTTGCAGGGCTGCAGTGTTGCCCTGTACCATGTATAATAAAATGTAACACCCATTTTATCGGTGTTAGATTGTCTGTGTAAAAAGGGCCTTAATGAAGCTTCCAGCCCTACTACAGTTCAGATGTGAGAGAAATTCCTTTGAGAAACCCAGCTGGACTAAACAGTTGAATATACCTTTCTCCCAAGGTCCCTCCTGAACTATATAGGAATTGGCCTGGGAGAGGGATTCATGGGACTGAAAAAAAAGTTGGACCCAGAACTTGGTAATAGCTGCAGTGTCGAAAGAAACAATGGGTCGAGAGGCTGTCTCAGCTCTAAGCAGGACCGCTGCAGCCCTACGAGGAACCTGCAGAATAGACCACAGAAACGCATTCTGGGGATTCTCAAGCTCCTTGAAAAATTGGGCTCCCCAAACCTGAATCCCATAGAGTAGTTGTGGGATTTCCTTTGCCCTAAACAGTCGGATAGCCTGACAATAATACATTAAATACTAGTCAGTAGGAATTGCTGATCAGATTTTCATTCAGGTTTTTTTTATGGTTACAGTATACAAGTGCAGGCTCACAAGCCTCCGGACAAGCACTGGCATCTCCTGGATCCTGCCTGGAAGAGTTCCGTGCCATTCCATTCATAGAATGTCATGGCAGGGGGACATGCAACTACTACACCAATTCCTACAGCTTCTGGTTGGCTTCCCTAAATCCAAGAAAAATGTTCAGGTGAGAAACTTTAAAAGTGCTTTTCCAGAGGACCAGCTTAGCTATGTCTCCTTGCCCTTCCATTGGCCACCTCACCATGGTACTAGTCAGTTGCGACCAAAGAAGCATAAAAGCTGTCTCCACAGCACCTGAGGTTCCCCATACACTGAGGCAATTACATCTGCTTTTCAGCCTGTTTGCTTTGTACGTGCCTAATATAGACAAGGACAGGAGTGGTGTTAGAATTTGTGGGGCCTCTTTGGCCCCACCCTCTTGGGGACATCCTCCATGGGGCTCTAAAAGTCGTCTTATTTGGGACCCTGCTGGGAGGAAATGGGGCCCCCACAGCCTGCCCTGGGGAAAACAGAGGCCACTGCGGGGGTTCCAGAAAGAGCGGGGTCCAGGGAAGACACCCCAGGTCACTCTGTGGTAAGGCCAGCCCTGGTCAAGGATCAGGATCTTTAATTTCTTTAATAACTACCTCTCCCTAAACAAACACAAAAGGAGACATTGGGCAACTTTTAATTCTGCTCAGCTTTGGTAACATTTCACCTGCTTATGCCAATGGTGAATTTATCCCAAAAGCTGGAGAGGAGATAGTATTCTGAATCCTGTTGGCTGTTGTGGGAGCAAGCGGTGCAGGTAAACCAAAGATAATTATAGCTTTGTGGCACAGCTTTTCACCCATTGCAACTCCACTGATGTGATTTCAGGGGTGTTAAATGGTACTGAATTTTGCCCCTGAGGTTTAAGCTTGTATGGCTACACGTATATATATAGTTCTGAATACATAAGTATGCACATTGTGTGTGGTCAGATATATCCCAGTGGGCTTAAAGGGCCCTCTGTCTGCATGGTTTTATATCTATTGACTCATACTTCTTTTTCCAAGACAATTAGCTAACTGCTTCCCAGTTTTCTAGCTTGCACACTTCTAGCTTGCATCTCCAGCCTGAGAAGCAAAAGATAAGAAGAGAGTTTTAAAACAAAACAATGATGGTGGTTTTGTTGCTTTGACCCGCTTGCTCTGGCCCAAAATAAGAGGGCTTCTGTGACTTTTGCATTCATTGGGCCTGTCTAAATAAATGAGAGCAGGGAAAAGATTGCAGCCAGGGAAAAACAGAAAATGCATTCTTGTTACAAACAGAACAGAAAATATATATTCTCTTTCTTTTAAGGAAACCTTTGCCCCAGACTTTGAAGCAAGGAAAGCTGGAAAACATTATCAGCCGCTGTCAGGTCTGCATGAAGAGACCAAACTGAGAGGAAGAAGATATTATTAGAGAATAAAACTCTGGTTCCATTGCAAAAAAAACTGCTGAACTCTGCAGAATGTGCTTTTATAAAGCAAACTGTATGTGGACAGTGAACTGTAAAATGCCAGTGCTGCACTATGGCGAGAGAGTGCTGCATTTAGATTTTGTTTTTTGTCTTGAACAATTGCAAAGCACTTACCTGAAGCACATGCATTGTAACGGCAGTACTTCAGGATCTTCACTTTCTGAACTGTGCCATTTCTAAATAACCTGTTCTTTGTTAAAAAACAACAACAAATGAACAGGGTATTGTTGGCTTTTTCCATGGAAGATATTGATGCCACCTTGTGTCACAGGGTTTTTCCTACTGCATGAGAAGCTAAAAGCAGTAACAATAGTTTATATCAGATTTTCAGTGTTCAAAGTAGATATTATTTAAGGTGAAACTCTGGCACTACAAGGAATGGGTTTTAACAGAAACCTTTCTCAGTGCACTTTTACACTATAGAAAAAAAAAACTTTAATTCATTTTATGTTTCTTTTTTAATCAGTTTCTCTACATTTCTTCCATCCATCACTAAGGATCCTTCCATTGACAGGAAAATGAGAGAACTATTGTTCCATAATTATACCAACCGTGTTTTTTGTCTAGTTGGAAAGGGAAGCTATAGTGTGCCTTGGATGGCTAGTTGCCTTCTAAGAACAGTGGTGATGTATTGGCTGCGTTCTCTTGTATACTCTTGGTTTAATCTGATTCAATGCCTGTTGGGTATAATGGAAAGAACTCTCATTGCCTTCAGCAGGCTTTGGAACAGACCATGGTGGGCCGATCCTGTAAGGTGTTAAGCCTCCTAAATTCCCCAGAAATATGTGGGATTGGCCACTAATTTACTACTAGGTGTCTTTGTTTCCACTGAAGAAAAGCTAACTAGCCTGTCATAAAATGTATATGGGATTTACATGGAATCTGTAATTAGTCCATGACACAAGGATTTCCTTGGCCCTGTGGGACATACAGCGCCCTTGCTCATTCAGTCATCTCTTTTTTAAAAAAAATACAGAATGTCCACAAATATTTTAAAGTATTTAAAACATTGAATATTTGTCATGAATCTCAATGGAGATGAAACTCATTCCATCATTTTGCTCGATGTAACGAGTTTCAAACAGTGAAACAGAACACTTTTTAAACAGTGATTTTCAAACCTCAGATTTACACCAGAGAATTCAGCTGTAAATGGACTTAAGTACTCGATAAGCACTTTTATTTAGTCAGATCATTTATATAAAACTGTTGCTCCGATATGTATCATAAATTTATGATACTGCATTTGCAAGGCTATTTAAAATTTTATTGTTAACATTAAGAATGTTAATGCCTTTTAATAGTTGCACAGCTATCATAAATCCAATTCAGTTATCTAGCCTTATAAATAAAACCCAGTACATTTGAATAGTGGATAGTTTTAAATGTAGGGTGTAGAAATCCACTGAAATAACAAAAATTCCTCGTAAAGGTGTGTATTTATGAAAATAAAACATTTTTTTTTCATTTCTGTAAAAAAAAAGAAAAAGAAAAAAAAAGCTTCCAATATTTTTTTTAATGTTGAAATATTTCATGTTAACATAGCTAGAAAACAGTTCCTCCCTCCCCCCCCAAATAACATGGCAGTATCTTTTGATGCAGGTAACTTAAATACAACATTTTCAATGGACTGAATGAATATTTAAGATGTGTTACTACAGTATTACATTACAATAACCTTGTTTGCGAAACACAATTCAGAATGTATTTTCTATGCAATACCCTGTTCCTGCAGATATTTCCACCACTGTCAGATGTAAATTTAACATTTAGTATTTTCTTGGAATCAAGGTTATTCTCGAATGAATTTTTAAAGAGATCATCATTGTTTTTCCTTGAGTTCTAAATTGTACTAGAAGTGCAAACAGATAAAAATCCTTGCGTCATCTTTTAAAGTCCTTTTCACTTAGATTGTGGGTTAAAAGGCATCACAATATGTACAGAACGATACTACTTGACTATACACACCATTCTTAGAGAATCCCTTTCGGAAAATATATCTATTCCTAGAAGCTTGGTTCGCTGGTGCAGAGTAACAAGAATAACAGCTAGATCACAGCTACATTTTAAACTCAAAAGTAAATTTTAGTCTAACTTTAAAGAATGGGGCCAAATATCAGATGTCCAGGTTTGGTTCCCAGTTCTGGACTCTGACACTCACTGGCTGTCAGGCCGTGGACAAGGCATCTAGGTCAAAAAAAGTTTAAAGTAGCTCTTGACTGAATTTCTAGCTTGAGACAGTCTTGTTTATTTTGATTATCAGAAGTGTCAAGACCTTGCAAATCCAGGTGCAGCCAGTAGGATCTATAGGTGTTGAAAATCTCTGAAAACATGTTTCAAATTGTTACCCAAAATCAGAAGTTGCCTTTGAAAACATTGGCATTAATCATGTTGCTCTTCTGTTTCCCTGCTTGTTAGATGAGGATAATTATTCTTACCTACTTCTCAGGGCTATTCTAATGCTTAATTAACTCATGTCCATAAGATGCTCTGAGATCCTTGTATAGGAGAGTGGCTATAGAAGGGCAAAGTATTTTTATATTGTATTGAAAGGCTGTAGACAGTACTAGGGAAGATCAGAAATAATGAACAAACCAGTGGGGAAACAACCCCTTTTATGATAAATAAACAACCCTGACTGGATGGGAAAAGATCGTTTCAACCTTGTTTCTTTCCTTCAGTTCTTACAATCTTTGCCGTGGTATATGCATGATGTCAAAATAGCCAACATCTAACAACATGACCTTTGGTGAAAAACCCACGGAGGGCGGTATTGGACTAGGGATTTTTAAGTAGAAATATCTGTTGAAACCATTGCTTGCAGTTTGGACTAGATTTAGTAAAACTGATATATAAAATACAAGGGGAGAATACATATAAGTAGGTGAAAATGTATAACAAATGGTGCAAATACAGAGTACATGGGTGCCTGCTTATAAACAACCCATTAACAAACAGTGTGCCGCGCTCCACACATCTTCACCCACCTCCACCGATCCTCCATGCACGGAGGGATTGGACAAAACGGAGGTGCCTCTGTGCGTGGAGATGGATGTGCATCTGTGTGATGGGCCGCACACGCGGCACACACCCATTCCCCCCCCCTTCACCGCCGCTCCTCCCGCCCCATTTGAAAAGGGAACATAAACCTGCCTTCAGTATCGTTAGGAATACCTCCTCCATTTCTGTCTCAACACCCTTAGGGGAAAGCAACCCAGCTGATCTTTCCTGTAAGGGAGATGGTTTTCCTGTAGCTGGTTTGACACCTGAATGCTTTAGAGCAGAGGTGGGGAACCTCAGGCCCATAGGCCACATGTGGTCAGCAGCTAGTTTTTATTTAGCCCCTTTCCAGTTCCTAGATCTGGCCCCATGATCTAGCTAGCTCTTACACTAAAATCAGTCTTTTAGGGCTTGGAGGGAAGAAAGCACACAGGGCATGAACATAAGGATAGAGGACAGATCTGGTCCCTCCTCTTCCTGAGCACAAAAAGTGCCCCCTGGGAAGGAAAGGTTTCCCCATCCCTACGTTAGAGTGATTGCCATTTTGCATGGACACAACCAAGGAATCAATCAAACTCAATGTTGTGTAACATGGGCATAGACAACAACTTTATAGAATTCCAACAGGTGGCCCCTATCTTGGGCACACCAGTCATCGCCTTCTGGCTCCTCCTGAGTGTGCCTTTTGCGTATGCTTAAGGATAACAGGCCCTCTGGGCATCCCTTGTGCTAAAAATCAGAAAGTGGAACCATGAACGTCATTTAAATCTTTGACTGCAGGCAGGTGCGCCCTGCACTGCTTGGAACACCGCCAACCAAGGCTGGCGGGTTCCTGAACCCTAAGCAGGTCACATGGGGATGGAGGGGGAGGCAACCGACCTAGCCTTTGCCTGCCCACAGCTACATTGGTAAGTAGCTCCTCATGTGTATTGTGTCAATAGCTTTTCCAATTGACACTTTTAATTCAGCCATGGATGATTCCATGTCCAATACCTTCCACAGAAAAGAGGGTTGTCCAGGTGGATCCAGGCTTATTTGAACCAGCCAGGTGATGCACCCCCCACAACTATCCCCACTGACCTGGCCATAGGCCAACAGGCTTCAAGGTTGTCAGTGAGTGACAAGGGGCAGACAGACACCTGACCGAGAGGTGTCCTTTCTTCCACCTTTGTGGAAAGATGCCACCCGCTGATGGGTGGGAGCGTTCCTTCCCTGCAGTTTACCCTGAGTCATAAGCTCAGTCAAAATACCGTGGACCATGGGCTGCTGCTGATGCGGCTGCGTGACCTGGGGGGTCTGGACGGGACTGTTCTTGAATGGTTCCGTTCATTTCTCTCGGGGAGGAGCCATCTGGTAGTGCTGGGGGAGGATACATCGTGCCCCCGCGCTTTATCTTGTGGCGTTCCGCAGGGTTCTATCTTGTCTCCTTTATTATTTAACATCTATATGCAGCCCTTGGGGGAGGTTGTGAGAGGGTTCGGGGTGCGGTGTCACCAATATGCTGATGATACTCAGCTGTACCTCTCTTTTTCAACTGACCCAGACCCTGCTGTCTCGTTGCTATCCCAATGTTTGGAGGCCGTGGCGGAGTGGATGTGGCTGAGCAGACTGAAGCTCAACCCCGATAAGACAGAGGTGATGTTGGTGGGGAGAGCGAGGGAGGTAGTGGCCCCCCTGGTTGGGGGGGTTCACCCTCCTATAGCTCAGCAGGTTTGAAGTCTGGGGGTGGTATTGGACGCGGATCTCCGCCTGGAGCTGCAGGTGGAGGCAGTCGCTAAGGCTGCCTTCCGCCAGCTGTATCTGGTGCGCAGGCTGCGTCCGTACGTCTCCAGCCTGGACCTGGCCTCCCTCATCCATGCCTTCGTCACCTCGCGGCTCGACTACTGCAACGCGCTCTACGTGGGGCTTCCCTTGTTCTTGGCCCGGAGGCTGCAGCTGGTGCAGAATGCGGCGGCTCGTCTCCTTATGGGGACGGGCCGTCGGGAGCATATTACACCTGTGCTCCGAGCTCTGCACTGGTTGCCGATAGCGTGCCGAGCCAGGTTCAAGGTGTTGGTGTTAATCTATAAAGCCCTACATGGTCTGGGCCCCTCATACCTCAGGGACTGCCTCGCCCTCCACGCCCCAGAGCGGCTTCTGCGGTCTGCCGGGGGTGCCTTTTTGGAGGTCCCCCGTGTTATGAATGAATTAATGAATCACTTTATTGTTAGCCATAGGCCTTAACAAAATACAAAATAAATAAAATGCAATAAACACATACATATAAACATGAGGTTAAATCCACCTACAGCCCGCCTGCAAGCCACAATCTCCCCACTCAATACTCTACCTATTATTTAAATAACTAATATCAGGTAATTATATCAATTGTAAACACTCATTTCCTGTCTAAATCTTACCTAATCTTCCTCATCTAGATGTCCACACTTTACTAATTATTTGGGCAACCATTCATCCAATCTTCATATGGTGTTTGTTACAATACGCTCTTGCCCACCCTTGACAGACTAGTTGCCCGAATATCATTTCAGGGATTGTAAGTCTGTCGCAATCGTAGTATGGCCAATGCATAACTAGCCACTGCCCTAGTCAGCTCTGAATCAATTGGATTAAGTAGGAATCGTGTGGTATAATCATCCCCTACCAGATCATCCGGGAAACCTCCCAGGTAACGGATTCTAAATCCTACCAACGGGGTGCATCTTAGTAGGAGGTGGTCCACAGTGTCCACTTCTCCTGACTAACACAGCGGACGTATCCTCTGGGCTCTCGGAATCCCCTTAAACCGGCCCTCCAACAAGGCCGAGGGGAAGGAATTCACCCTTAGTTTAAAAAAAGCGACCCGTTTCCGGTAGTCTTCCCAGTTAAATAAATAATAATCATCCATCCCCTCAGCCTTACACGGAGCATAAGCCGAGACTACCCTCTGTTCATCCAATAATGCGTCCTCCCCTTGTCCCGACTGGTCCTTGATCCTACATTTGACCAATTGCTTGGTGGCCGCTAAACCTAATGGTTCTAGGCACTCAGGGGAAAACCCCAGCTTGTGGACCTCCCTTAATACCTCCTTTCTCCAAGCAGTCCCCATTCCTGCATTAACTGCCAAGGCAAGGAGGGAGTTCTTAATCATGGGAAAAAGAACTATTTTGGTCCAGTATGTAATAATTGCCTGGAGGCCAAGGGTGCGGAGCAGGAGACACCTTGCCTCTGCTCATAACAAGACCTGGGGAAGTCCCATAGGGGCACCCAGAATAGACCACAAAAAGCCGTTCTGGATTCCTTCAAGTTGGTCCAAGAAGGACAACCCCTATATTGAGAAAGCGTAAAGAAGTTGGCTAACCACTTTAGCCTTGAATAGGCGCAAAGCTGGGATGACCTGTTTGCTTCCGTGGCCAAAATAGAATTTAATAATAGTTCCTGCTGAATTCTTGGCTGTTTTAATTATTGCCTCATAATGGGCCCTCCATCCTGGTCGCTGAGAGACAATCACCCCTAGATATCTATACCACCTTACTTGCTCTATGGAATAATTTCCAATGGACCATTGATATACCTTCTTAACCGCATTAACACTTATCCCCATAACCTTGGTTTTATCATAATTAATACGGAGTAATTCACGATGACAAAAAGCTCCAAACATTTGCATTAATCTTTTGAGACCAATCGGAGTCTGAGACATTAAGACGGTATCATCTGCACAGAGGAGAATTGGAACCGATCGGTTCCCGACTTTTGGGGGGGTGCACATCCCTCTGGTCCATCTCGTGGACCACATTATTTAGATATAGATTAAACAGGGCAGGGGCTAGCACGCACCCCTGCCTTACCCCCGCCTGCACCAGCACTGCATCCGACAAAGCACCTCTAGAGTTATACCGTACCCGTAAGATGTTATCTGTGTGGAGCTGAATCATTAAAAATAAGAGTCTGGGATCAATACCCATCGAACTTAGCTTTGCCCACAACCGCTCCCTACACACCAGATCAAAGGCCTTTGCCAAGTCTACGAAGCACACATAGAATTTCTTGTGTGTCTCCGTATATTTAGCAATAAGTGCCGCCAACACAAATATGTGATCCATTGTTGCCTGCCCTTTCCGAAAACCTGCTTGCTCAGGCTCAATTATATCTGCCGACTCTAACCAGACTTGTAATTTATTCAGCAGGAATCTAGTATATACTTTAGACACTATACTAAGTAGACTTATAGGTCTATAATTCCCTGGCAACTTGGGATCTCCCTTTTTCAGAATGGGAATAATTATACTAATTTTCCACGGTTTCGTTAAGATAAGTAAATAAGGGTGCCAATAAACTTGCCCACCAATCTGGGTTATGTCTCAAGAGTTCTGGTGAAATATAGTCAGAATCTGGCGCTTTCACCGGTTTTAATTGTCCTATCAGCTCCACTATTTCCTCCGGAGTCACGGGAGGCCAGTGCTGAAAGCCATCTGCTGATGAGATACTCGGGCCTACTTGAATCTCCCCTACAGGGGCAAAAAGGGCCTCATAAAATTCCTGCCATACCTCTGGTTGAATTGGTACATCCCCAGAGGGGGGACCACTCCGTATTCCAACCCGGATTAACATCCAGAATTGGCGGGAATCCCGCGCTTTTGCAGCAATCAATAACTTAGACCATTGGACTTCAGAATACGCCTTCCGTTTGGAGATTAGGAGTGTCCGGTATACTTTCCGGCGCTCTACCATCTCTAACCTCAATACCGCATTAGAGTTAGACCTGAACTTCCTGGTCGCTTTCCTTAAAACTGCCCTTTCTCTATGACAATCTCTGTCAAACCACATGGGGAACCTTTCCCTTTGCAACCCATCCTGAGGGGCCGCTCTTCCCTCTCTGGTGATAAGAGGAGTCAGTAATGATATTAGCTCCTCATATCGAGTTATTGTCTCTTCTCCTCCGGCCATAAGTGACCTACACACCTCTAGGGCCTGAGGGGACCTACTAAACGCATCTACCTTTGCGGCCTGCTCCTCAGACCACTTTACCCGCACCACCAAGGGCCCTTCCACCTCCCGACCTGATGGAATAACATGGGCTCTATTTCTTCTTCTAGCTGTAGGGTCAGTAATTGCTAAGGATACAGGTAAGTGGTAAATTATAAACAATGGGATCACCTCTAATTTAACTATCAGGGGGAAAAAGAGATCTAAAACGCTCGAACCTTGTGGGGCGTGGTAGGTGAAATTACCAACCTGATCCCCTTCAACCCTGCCATTAATAACAATCAGATCTGACTCACACAACAGTCGGTCCAGATGTCCTTTCCTAATACTTACCACCTGATCTCGAGAATAACGCTTTGGGAAAGGCAATGAATCAGTCGATTCTTCCAGCGATGGCTCAACCTCCAGGCATACCGGATTCCCGATGCACGAATTAAAATCACCGCCTAAAATAAGTATAGCCGAAGGACACTTTGCCATGGCAGACTGAACCTGCTCAATAATGGAATCCCATATACCAGGTTGGTAATAGACAGATCGATCAGGGGGGAGATAAATGTTCCCAACTATTACCTCCAACCCCGAAGGGAAAATACAGAGCCAAAGGCCAAAGTAAGCTTTAATAAAACTTAAACATAAAACCTGGGCATCCAGCCTAGATGCTATCAAGAGAGCCACTCCCCCACTAGGGTGGCCATAAGCCTCAGAGGGATTAGCATCTAGCCAAAAGACCTCAAAACCCCTCCAAGTTTTCTGAATAGGAGGCTCTAGCATCCATGTTTCCTGCACCAATACAATATCATGGGTATATACACAATTTATAAAATCTGGAACATACTGTTGACTCCTCCATCCTGCGATATTCCAGGAAAGCAGGGTAATCGGTATAGTCTGAGGGCCTATTAGTCATTGCTTTGAAGAGGTGGAAGGAGGTTTAGGGCGCTGTCTAAGCACTCTCCCTGGCGGGTTTATGGATGGACCTGGGAGAGGTCGCCCACCTCCCTGCCACTCCACATCGGGGACAGATTCAGAAGTATTTATTGTCATTAAGTCAGGATTTGCCTTAAGATCATAATTTTGAGTCTCCCCTTGTGGGCCACTTTGGAATATCCGTAATACCTGAGTAGGTGATGTTAGTAAAACGCTCCTAGATGGAAAAGAATGGAGCGAGGATTGGCCTTGACATTGGCCTCTCAACTCCTCCTGTACCCTTTCCTCCCTTGGTAATGTTTCCCCAGATGTTAGCTGATCCCCTCAAACCACCCTCTGTTCCCATCTCCCTGCAACGTGGCTCCAAAAACAAAGGGCGCGGGGAGGTCCTAATGGGGGAAGAGGTAAGTGACTGAAGTAACGTAGCTCGAGAGGTATTTGGAACTGTACTCACCCCAACATTAACATCGGGGGGAACCTCCCCAACCTCCCCAGCCCCGAATTCTGACCGTATTTCCCCCAACCGAGAAAACAATGTATCTAGTCGATGCGGTCCACCGTGTTAAGCGGGGGGCCACAATGGAGAGGGCATTCTCGGTGGCCGGGCCGCACCTTTGGAACTCCCTTCCGGAGGAAGCTCGCCTGGCCCCCAGCCTGTTGATATTCTGACAACGTTGCAAAACCTGGCTGTTCATCCAGGCCTTTGGGGAGGGTGGGAGGGTAGGGTGAGGGATTTTTTAACCCCCCGCCCTATTTGGATTTGTTTTTATTAGTTGTAATTAGCCCTGTTTTAATATTTTATTATTGTTATAAATGTTTTAAATTGTTTTTAGTATTTTATATGTTGTGAGCCGCCCCAGGCTGCGTGGCAGGAGGGGCGGGGTAAAAATTAATTGAAA
>QEPC01005786.1:1845312-1876134 GCA_003113815.1 Sphenodon punctatus
CCCCCCCATCCCTCCAGCCGAGGCTGATGCTGCACAGAGAACCCAGCCAGAACAAGATCGGCCAGAATAGGGCCCAATTCATTGTCCAGCCAGGTCTCTGTAATACACACGAGGTCGGCGTCCTACTCCCCCTAACCTTTCTGCACTGGTCAGCTGTCGGGAGTAAAATGCGCAGGGCAACAATCGTCTTCCGTCAGGTCCGGCTTGCAGGAGCACTGCGCTGTGAGGTTAGCCACGGAGGTCGGCTAATGACGAAGCAACAGCCCTAGTGGAGTGAGCTCGAAGGTGAGAGGGGGGAGTCCTCCCCGCCCATTCATAGCACCTTTGAATGCAAAGGAGGATCCATTTGGACAGTCTCTGCGACATAATATGAACCCCGATGCGTTGGCCACCATACGAAATGAATAAAGCATCTGATGCTCTGATGGATCGAGTATGATTGATGTAGAAGGAGAGAGTTTGTTTGACGTTGAGAGTACGGGTGAGGTTTGGGGTAAGGGAAAGGTAGGGAATACTAGGGGTGGGAATATCGGTATCAGATAAATCAGATACACGCGATAATCAGGTATATCCGATTAATCCGATAATCACTGATATCGGCATACTGGATTTTTAACATTGGCCGTTTTACTGGTTTCTTTACATCGCGGCCATTGAAGTAAATGGCCTCAATGTAAAAAACACCGGTAAAGCGGCCAATGTTAAAAATCCGGTATGCCGATACCAGTAAATCCAGTACTGGGGAGATCCAATACTGATAAATCCGGTATCCAGTATTCTCCCCGGTGTCCCATCCCTAGGGAATAGAGTCATGCTCTCCCAACAAGCATGGCTCATCTATAAAGAACCCTCAGGATCGGATATCGCTTCTGGGATATATATTCCCAGCCTGGATCATCATAGGGTGACGGAGTGCAACGCCTGAACCCTCTATACAACATATCACAGTCTAGCACACGGGAACCAGGACCAAGAGAAGGGGGGTGCAGGGGGTTGTGGTAGGGGGTGTTGTCCTGAATCCCAGGGGATAGGAGAAGGGGGCTAGGACACGTACACCAGGCAGGGAACTCTAGGAACCAGGGGGGTTCAATAGGGCAACAGATACGCCACACACAATGAGGCTCTCACCAGACTTTCACACCAGTCACTCTCCCTCTCTCTCGCGTCTCCTTTAAGGGCTCCCGGCTGAGTGTTCTGCGTGACCCCCGGTGGCTGTGTCTGCTTGTGGGCTCCTGCGGGGCCTCTCTAGCCATGTCTCAGTGGTTTGGCAGACCTTTCCCATGGGTGTGCTTGTTTTGCCATTTACATGGATGGGTGGGTGTTGAATATCCATCTCCACCCACCTCCACCCATGGAGCATGCTGGTTCCTTCCCGGCTGTTCTGTGGGTGTTGGTGGGTGGATTGCGGGATCACGCACACCCACACATTGTCATTCACATGGACGCTCTCCCACCCGTCCCATGGGTGTTTGTGGGTGGGTGGCGTCCGTGTAAAAATGGCCAATGTGAGAAACTATACACTCTTAGAAAAAATGCACAAAACACCCACATATGCCACTAATTAACCTATAAACCCTTAAATATACTTTTACACCTTTTGTTTTATTTGATCCACTTTTCCCCATCCTGTTCAAAAGCTGGATCACTTGTCTGCCTAACATGCTGCTATGCAAGCACGGCTTCAACTTCACACACCCTGCTATTGGCTTACCCTCACTCTAACATTTTAAGCAGATTGTTTAAAATGGTTCATGCTCATTTTATTAGCATACAGATTTTTTCACGTTGCTGTTTGATGCTGCCTGATTAACTTTTGCTTCTTCAATTCAGCTACCCCTATTTTAAAATCTCTAACAGCTTCAGTAGGAATGGGATACAGGGTTACATAGGGGGGTGGGACCCCTTCAAGATCTACTGTTACATTTAGCTTTCCTGCATGTAAACTGTTACTAGCCCAAACCTCTTGCCATTTGTCCCAATTAGCTTCCGTTCAGGGGAATGCTTATGCTTAATAATATGTTTAATAATGCTTTTACTGCCCCCCTGTCAGCTGTAGTCATGGCCACAGGCACTCTACCAGTGCCTTGCCAGAGCACATTGTTTACCAGATAATTATCAAGGCACCCCTTTTGATATCCTCTGCCACCAGCATCCAATAATAAGGTGATCCCTCTCTGGTCAACGAAAACAGTAACATGGGGCTTGCCCCATGGGTCCCGTACAGAAGGACCTAGACAATGCCATGGGGTTTCTGGAGGGCATTCCTAATCCAGACTTGGCAGAGTTCCCTTCCTGGGAGCTGCCTCTGACCCGTCAGACTGCAGTACACACACAGGAGTAAAGCGAGCCATCTCTAAATGCTGCCTGAGCCTCTGTACTTTTTCTTCTGTCTCCCTTTTGTCTTGCAACAACTGCCAGGCTGGGATAACTTCTCCATTTGAACCAAGCCCCCGTCTTTTTCCACGCCTGTTCCTACTGTCCTCACTTCCACTCCCCATTGGACCTTCAACCTTCAATTTTTCCATCTTCCTAGTTTCCTCTCTTAGTTCAGCAACCAGTACTCAAGAAGCCAAATCGCAGTGCAACGTCACCTTTTTGACCCAGGTTACCCAATCATCCCCTGGGGCTAAAATTTGGCCATCTGTGCATCTCTCAGGGGTAGCAGAGTCAGAATTGCATCTCTCTTTACTTGCTGGCTATGCTTCATTGCTGCTGCCAAATCTGACAATTTGAATAACTTACCAAGATCTCTCAAAGCCTCCATAGCTGAAGGGAATGTGAAGCGCCATGCAAAGTGCAAAAAAGTTTCAGTTGGAAGCAGGCTTGTGGCCCAGATCCATGCTTCTCTGCTTCCCGGATGCATTTCGTTTTCAATTAAACACATAATTGCTTGTGCAACTGTCTCATCAAAACCTTCCAAAATAAAAGCCCGGATCCCCAGGGCTTTCTTTAAAATAAGCACCTTATCTCGTTCCCCTGTAACACCTTTTGTTTTTACAATGAAGTCTCCCAGCCATGCCAGGAAAGAGTTCAAGTTAGCCAAAGGAACGGGCCGGGCTTGCTAGAGGTAGTTGTGAAATCCAAGATACACAAACAGCTTCTCCCTCCCCCTGGAGGGGGGATTGAATCCTGTTTTAGGAATGGAAGTGGCAAATTTCACCGTTTTCTCTGTCCGCTCCATGACCCCCTGAAAAAGCTCTAAAGTTTTATTCAAAGCATTAACACCAGCACTCACTCTATATTCCTTTTCTTCGGTTCTAGTCTGACTTTTTACAAGTTGCTTCTGCAAATTTACAAAATGCTTGGTGAGGTCTAAGGCATGTCTTTCTACCTCTTGTAGTCAGAAAAATAAATAGGCCTGAAAAGTACGCCCATTTCAGCCCTTGAATTGCTAAAAGACAGGTCACTTTAAGTATTGTCAGTTTTTTGGTTCTGTGCTGAAAGATGTTTATTAAACATATTCTTTCTTATCTATTTGTTGGCCATATGCCCAGAAAACCATGTTCTGTTGGTTCCTTTGTTAAATTATGTCAATGCTTTTAAACTATTTACTTTTAATATATATATATTAAATACCCACTGCTTGGGGTCAAAGAACCCATATATATGTTCTCCACCCATATATATATGGGTTCTTTGACCCCAAGCAGTGGGTATCTTGTTTGGTGGGCACTGGTATAGCAAATGAAGACACAGCCTTTAAAACAGGTGACATCTTTTAGCCATCTTGTTTGCTGAAAACAACCTGAATTAACTGGGGTGCCCAGCTGAGAGAGAGGTTCCTTATGGGGTCTACTCAGGTCTGAATTTACTTTTCCATCCTAACTATGGATAAAATCCATCATAGTTTAAAGTGTTCATGTTTCAGAACAGGCCATGGAATCTATTTTTCTTTCTGTGCTTTTCCTTTCTTAAGATCTATGGCACGCTGTACAGTTAGCAGTAAACACTTTGGCCTTTCACTGAATATTATCTTGTTTTGGTTACATGAAAGTGCAGAAATTAGCTGTAGACATGTTTTTGTTCCAACTATCTTGCTCAGACTTCATGAGGTTTGGCATGCAGTAAACATGGCTGAAAAAAATTAGAAGTAATGGTATCAAATTGTTGGAATATTACTGGACTATTATCTCAGGATTGAGGGTCTCCAAAGAACCAATCAGATTTAAAGGGGTGCAACTCAATTTTATTGGACACCACATAAAATGTTTGGACATAGCAATATTACCAGCTATGAACTCCAGTAACCTAACATACGACTTCTTACTTGTCCCACGGTCGGAGATGAGAGCTGGTTCAGAGGAAGAGGTTAAGGGGGCCCAGGATCTACAGCTGGAGAAGGCCTCTGGATCTTTGAGAGCGATGAAAACAGGACTTGGGAAAAGGTGGAAAAAAGGGAAAGGGAAGGGGCTGGGTCTTTGGGGCCCTCATATATCCTTTTTCCTGGGCGGGAACAATTTGGTTCTTACTGCCCCCTTCTTTGTGGGTTCATCTTGCAGGACCCTTCTTTGCGTAGCTATGTCGATAATTCAGAATGTTGTAACTGGCTGATCATTGGTTGGCTTCATCTGCATATTTATTGCTCAGAATATCCTGGCCTCTGCTTCAAAGCAGGATAGGGCTTATCTGGCTAGATGATGCTGATAGCTCTTCCATGATTATCTTGACACCTGGTTTTGTTATCTATATATATGGCACCTATTGTTCCTTTACAACAGTTCATCAGCAGGATCCCTGTGGTGTTTCTCCTCTTCGCACTGTATGTGACCTCTTTGGCTTGTATGTGATGAGTTTGCAGGGGTCTCTGCTCCAAATTGTGGCCATAGACCATTTCCTAACAAAATGGGGTCCTCTAGTGGTATTTCACAGTA
This sequence comes from Sphenodon punctatus, assembly GCA_003113815.1. Classification (NCBI taxonomy): domain Eukaryota; kingdom Metazoa; phylum Chordata; class Lepidosauria; order Sphenodontia; family Sphenodontidae; genus Sphenodon; species Sphenodon punctatus. Next base: position 1,850,184 of record QEPC01005786.1, read on the forward strand.
TAGACACTGGTTTCTAAAATGGCTCTGTTCACCTGTTTGGATATAATATTATGGTTCATTATTGATTACTTGCTGTTTAATAACTTACTTGCCATTTGATCATAGTTTGTTGTTTTGACTGGAATCTACTTGCTTCTTTGTCTTATGTTGGTTTCTTCATCTCTCTTCAGCATAGACTTTTGAGATAGGTTCTCCACCCATTGAAATTGTTTTTTATTTAATATACTTGTCTTTATTCACATGTTTTATTGAGAAGACAAGAGCCATAGTGATTTAATATGGCTTAAAGAAAGCAGTTTGTTTTTTAGTCTGATTTTTAGAATAATTGGAACAAAAGAATTAGAAGAGACTCTGATAACATGTTTGTTTCTGGGACCCAAGGTCTTTTTGCAAATTTGGATCAAAACAGTTCCTCATAACATTAAATGAGCTAAAAATATGTTTTCAACTAATAATGAAGCCGTAATATTGATAATAGAGGAACACTGCCACTCTGCGGAAAAGGTGTTTTAATGTTTCAGTCATATCTCAGATGCTGAAACAGGCTTAATTTTAAAGTTAAATAAGGGTTCTTAAGGCTATCAATTAAAGTAGTATTAATCAACATATTTCATAAGGTAAATTCCAAATTGTTTTAAGGTATTTTAATGAAAGAATTCTGTATAAATTAGGAACAGTTTTGGAAAATGAGGGGGGAAATTAGAGACTAAAGAAATTAAGAATAATGTATTTAATTAGTGGATTAAAGTTTATTTCAACATAGAGTTTGGCTTCAAATTATACATAAATACACCATTCAGAGGAATAAGTAATTGTTCCTTTGAACTGTGTCTTAATGAGAAACTCAAAGTCTTATAAATCAGTGTTGCTCTAGAAATTTGTTTCTAAAATGAGTATAACCAAGGCAGATATAGCATCTGTTCTCCTGAAAAGAATCCCTGTATGAAATTATGTAGAATTAATAGAATTTAATAAAACTTCAGTGAAGTTAATAGATTCCATTGGGTTTCTAGAGCTCTATTGAGCTAATAGACTCTATTGACGTGGAACAAAGATCAGGACCGGTAAAAGGTTACCATGGTCTTGGTTCATAGAAGAAAGGAGGGGTGAAGTCAAAATAACTATGACGAAGATACGGCTGTGGAGACATGGAAACAAAAAACATCTTTCTTTAGCATCATCACTTGGCAAGAAGCAAACTTCATTCTGATTGGTGGACCCCTGACCTGTTTGTCTACGATTGGAGGAACACATGGCAGCCATATTGCAAGACTCTCAGAAATCCTTTAAGACTGGCCGGATATTGTTGACAAAGGAGGAAGATGCTTGCTAACCAATATGCTGCTGGGCCAAGTCACCTGTGGGACTTTGTTTTTTTCTGTCCCAATTCTTTTTCTTTTATTTTCCAATCTTTTCTTTTACTACTGTTCCCTAAGTCTTTTATTTTTTATTTTTAAAGCCACTTTTCATTTTAAAGCTACTTTAAGGCTACTTTTCTCTTTTTCTCTAATCTTTATTTTAATTTTTACATTATATTTTCATTTTAACTTCATTTTTCTCATTTTTCACTCTTTTAAAGCCATTTTTCTTTTTGCCCTAAAGTTAATTTTTTTTTAAATTTCTTATCCCATTTTTCAAGGACAATTCTTACTTTTCTTTAAGTGCAGACTTTTCTTTTCTTTTAGGGAGGCACTGTTACTGTATTGGTCTTAGATAAACCTGTTCCTTTTCTATTTTTCTTTTAACTCTGTCTGGTGGGCAGAGTTCCCCCAAGTGCTTCTCTGTCTTTTCCTTCCCTTTTTGGAGCTTCCATGCTCCTTGCTTGTTGAGGCACTGTTACTGTATTGGTCTTAGATAAACCTGTTCTTTTTCTATTTTTCTTTTAACTCTGTCTGGTGGGCAGAGTTCCCCCAAGTGCTTCTCTGTCTTTTCCCTCCCTTTTTGGAGCTTCCATGCTCCTTGCTTGTCCTCAACCTCTCAAGAATATTTATATTTGTAATCAATAACATTTTTTGCGTGCTTCCGTAGTGCTTTTATAGTAGTGCTTCTGTAGTGCTTTTATAGTAGTGAATAAGCCAGTTTGACAGGGCAATAAATTGTAGTATTTAGTCATAATAATTGTCTATTGTGACTTTTTGGTGAGGAAACTTAAGCTTTCCTATGGAGATCCTTGACCCCATGGTGGAGCTAATTCCAGGGAGAATGAATTTTGGGGTAACTGTTTTACTGGCACCTTAGATGGATCCCCTCTATTTATCTGCAGTGCTGTTGGGGGATCAGGTAAACACAACTTTGGAGTCACAAAGATAAGGTACTTAGGTGGGGAATAGGCTGAGGGTCTGAGTGAAAACAAATTCCAGCAACCCTGGCTGAGCTTCACAGCATCAGACTGACAAATGCCAGATTCCTGCCTTCTGCCTTCCACCTTAAGCAGCAAAGCCTTTCTAACCTGCTCCACCACTTTCCCAGCTGAGGGCTCCATCTCCGATTTCTCCATTTTAGGATAGGGAGGAGGCCGACTCACGGGCCAAGGGGGCCTTAGGTCAGTCTCCTTCCCCTCCTTATGAAGGTACTGATCCCGCTGTGGGTCTGAATTCAACTTCCAGCAGTACACAGTGAGCTTCATAGCTATTATCCTGACACACAACAATACAATAAGACAGAACACCACCTGCACAACTGATGCTGCTGTTTCCATTTTAGTTTGGAGGTCATTAATAATGCCCTCCCTTGTCATTGATTCCAGATTCCCCTGCACTACCTGCTCCCTTACAACACAGATCCCTGCACAGAATAACTGGAGGATAATTTTCTTCCTTTTTTCATTCCCTCGGATTTGCCTGATTCTCTCCATTTGGGAGCATACAGCATCCCATTCAATCCCTGCACCCACCTTATATGGGTCCCCTTCTCTCAAAACCCACTGAGCCACTATCTCATTAAAGGCTGCCAGTGGCTCAGAAATAGATCCCTCTATCTCTGCTTCCACTTTAAGACCTGAGGCTGCCTCCCCACTGTGGGCAAGGGGCGAATTTAGTTACGAGCTAAACCCAGCTGATTGAGGAGTGAGTGGAACACACACATTCCCCCAAAACCCTACACTGGAAGCTGTCTCCCTGGGTTGCGATCCTGGGGAGCAGACTCCACCATCTGAACTCACAGCCACTCATGCACGAAAGTAGGAAACATACTTACCTATCCTGAACTGAGCCCCCAAGTGACACTAGTGATCCAAAAAGTATTAGTTCTGGGTCAAAAACTGAGGGATGGGAAAGGGGAAGAATTACCTTTGTGGCCCTATGCACGGAGTACCCCTGGAAAATAACCCTCAGGATCGTAAGGTGGTGTTGATTCCCATGCTGCCACAATCATCACAGGGTATGGGTATCAGGCAAAGCCACAAGACCTACCTTGGTCTTTAGGAGAACTCACCACAGTGCAGAGGTACGCAGGGAAGCCTCTATCCTACCTTGGTATGGGGGGGGGAGAGACTTCCCACAATGCGAAGTACTCAGGGAACCCCAACTAACCCTTATAATCCACCACCCCCACCCCCACAGGGAGAAAAGGGGAAGTGGAGGACCCTACAGGAGAGGGGTGCAGGGATAGGGATTCTCCTGTCCTAAGCGCTCTCTCACACACCACAGTTCCCAAATTCCCTAAGCAAGCAGACACATACACACAAGCACACAATTTCCAGCTCACAGGCCCCTCCACATGTACTGTAGAGATTCCCTATTAGGTATTGTCACAGTAGAGCTGACAAAACCCCAACAACAATCCCAGCAGAGTGGCCAGTCTCATAGGACAAGCACTGATCACTGGCAAGGAAGCTTCCCCAAGCATCCGTTTTTGTGCCCTAGGTCCTACCCCAGCACAGTGCACACCAGTGCAGGTGCTCTGAGCGCCGCGTCACCTCAGACTCAGTGCACATACGTGCCCCAGCATCAGGCGCTCCGCCAGCGTCCATTGAAGCTCCACCCCCTGTTCCAGTGGCTGGTGGTGAGTCTGCGTGTAATGTGGCCTTCTCCCCACTGCTTGGGGATTCCTGCTCTGCTGCCCAGGAACCCCCAGGTTCCTGGGGAGTTGCTTCTTGCAGGCAGGGTAAAGTGTCTGGACGCCCTATGGGCAGGCTGCCTGGGCCTGACAGTACCGCCCCTCCATGACCAATGTCAGGGGTGATGCCCAGGCTTGAGTGGGTGTCTATTGCAAAACTTACGGATTAAACATGGGGCGTTCACATTCGTTGCAGGTTCCCAGGATCATTCCGTGGTAGGGTACCCTTCCAGTCTATGAGATAGGATAATCGTCGTCATTGAATACGGAAGTCTAGTATGGCCCAGACTTCATATTCGGGGCAGTGGTGGTGCACCCCTAGGATGTACGGGGCAATGCCCCTCCTGACCGTGGCCCCCCAGGAGTCAGACTCACTGCTCCCCCAAGCCCCGACACTAAAAAAAATAAAAAAATAAAAAAATGCATCGTAGTGAATGTGCAGAGCCAGCTTGAAGAATCTTGTTTAGAGGTAGCAACCTTCAAGGTCAGTGTCTCCAAACAAGGTTCTTCGAAATGGCTCTGACATTCTCACCGGTTGTGTGTGCGTGCGTACACACAACCGGTGACTCAGCCCCCCCCCTTCTGAAGGCTTCCTAAGCAAGCCTTGGGAGGACAACAGGGAGCTGTTCTCCCTTTATGCGGAATGGGCGGCTAGAAGCGCCGTCCATCCCACATAAAGGGAACCCTGCAATGAAATAGTGCTGCAGGGGGCACTGTTTCATTGCAGGGATAGCCCAGGGCTAAAAATCCTACCCAGGCACTGCATACAGGCGACTAGGCCAGACTATGCCTGCACGGCAGCTCCCAGGCCCCCCCGCACAGCCGAATCAGCTGTGCGGGGGGGGGGGCTGGGAGCTGCCACGCAGGCTGCTCTTAGGCTCTCCCCTCCCTCTCTCCGAGTAAAGTCAAACTTTGACTCAACTCTGGGAGGGAGGGGGAGTCTAGCAGCCTGCATGGCAACTCCAGGCCCAAGAAGAGAAGCCAGCGCGCCATCGGGATCCCGCTGCACTGCCTCTGGTAAGTAAACTGGCGGGGGGGGGGGAAACAGACTGGGGATGGACTGGGGGGGAACAGACTGGGGATGGATTGGGGGAGGGGTGCTTGCTCTGTGTTTGCATGATGACAAAATGGCCTCTCTACTTATGCTTGGGAGGGGAGAAGGAAAGCAGCAGCAATGCATCAATGAATGCATTGCTGCCTTCCTTCTCCCCTCCCATCATGAGTAGAGAGACCATTTTGTAAATTTGTGGTTCCACTGATTGTGGCTACTCTTTTTTTAAAATGGTCCCTTCGCTGTTTCACTGCTGCTCCCTGCTGCTGGAAAGTAGTTTGTGTGGACAGGCATTTGACTGCCGGGGATAAGGTGTGGCTGCTGGGGATGCTGCTCTGGACTCGGGGCCTGCTTTGGTGGGAATGCAGTCCTGAAAGGGGCCAAACTGTTTTTTAAAAAGGGGCCTGTGTGCTTGAACAGGCAGTTTGTTGGTGAAGCTACTAGGGATGCTGGTCTGGATGTGTCTGATTTGGTGGCAATGCAACCCTGAAACTGGCCAATTTTTTTTTTAAAAGGCCTGTGTGCTTCAACAGGCATTTGGCTGCTGGGGATGCCTTTGGGGGCTTGTGGGAATGGTTTGGTTTACGTGTGGTTTTCTGGTTTTTATATATCTGTGCATAGGGCCCTGGGAATAGCTTTGCGTCCTGTGGATTTTTGCTAAAAACAGCTTGTAAGTGAGGTTTAAGGTTGTCTGTCTGCTTTTTAAACTTGGCAGAGGAGGTGAATATAACCTGCCTAACTGAAATTGCTGAATTAAGTAACGTAATGTCCATCCAAGTTAACCCTGGGAACTCCTTGCTGTTGGGTTATGCCGCCTACTGTTGACCTGGCTCCGCGTACCATTGACCTGGGTCCGCCTACCGTTGACCTGGCTCTGCCCATAGGCTCGCCGGCCTTACTGCGCTTCCAACCTCAAAACCCACCAGCCGCCCCTGATTCGGGGACCTTGGAAAGAGCGGGCACTGTGGCGGGTTTCCTGCTGGAAGGAGAAAAGAGAGGCTTACGTGCAGACTTCAATAAAAACACATGGAAGGTGGGGTGTATGTGGAGTTGTGCAAGGAGGTGTAATTTGTATGTGACCTCGTTGATTTGACGAAGGACCGGAAACGGGCCCATGCTTTGATTTCCAATTTGGCAGAGGGTCATCGAGAAGGGTAGTGGCAACAATCCACCCAAACCAAATGGTATGCTGTAGTGGGCATAAGTTGCACCTTGAGGGCTATAAAAAGAGGGCCCTCCAAAAAAGGGATATGAATTGTGTACCTGTGTCAGTTATTTATTTATTTTATTTATTTATTTTTAATGTTTTATTGAAACACAATAATATAAACCAACAAGTTGGGAGAATAGAATGAAAATAAAAGGTAGGGAAGCATTAAAACTCTAACCCACCCTCCCCCCTCCTCCCCAAAGGCTTGGGTGAACAGTCAGGTTTTACAAGCCCGCTGGAATGTCAAAAGGCTTGGGGCCAGGCGAGCTTCCTCCGGGAGGGAATTCCAAAGCCGCAGTCCGGCCACCGAGAACACCCTCTCCATCATGGCCCCCCGCTTAACACGGGGGACCTCCAAGAAGGCACCCCCGGCAGACTGAAGGAGCCTCTCTGGGACACGGAGGGCGAGGTGGTCCCTGAGGTACGAGGGGCCCAGACCGTGAAGGGCCTTATAGATCAATACCAATACCTTGAACCTGGCTCGGCACACTATTGGCAGCCAGTGCAGAGTCTGGAGCACAGGTGTTATATGCTCCCGATGACCTGTCCCTGTCAGGAGCCAGACCGCCGCATTCTGCACTAGCTGCAGCCTCCGAACCAGGAACAAGAGCAGCCCCACATAGAGCACATTACAGTAGTTCAGCCTTGAGGTAACGAAGGCATGGATGAGGGAGGCCAGGTCCGGCCTGGAGATGTATGGACGCAGCCTCCACACTAGATACAACTGGTGGAAGGTGGCCTTCGCCACCACCTCCACCTGTTGATCCACGCGGAGATCTGAATCCAAAACCACCCCCAAACCCTGGACCTGCTGAGCTACAGGAGGGCAAACCCCCACAATCAGGGGGGCCAACACCTCCCTCGCCCTCCCCACCACCATCACCTCTGTCTTATCGGGGTTGAGCTTCAGTATGCTCTGCTGCATCCACTCCGCCACGGCCTCCAAACACTGGGATAGCAATGAGACAGCAGGGTCTGGGTCAGCTGAAAAAGAGAGGTACAGCTGAGTATCATCAGCATATTGGTGACATCGCACCCTGAACCCTCTCACGACCTCCCCCAAGGGCTGCATATATATATATTAAATAATAAAGGGGACAGGATGGAACCCTGCGGAACGCCACAGGACAAGGCGCTGGGGCAAGATGTTTCAGCTCCCAGCACCACCCGTTGACTTCTCCCTGAGAGGAATGAGCAGAACCATTCAAGAACAGTGCCATCCAGACCCCCCAGGTCTCGCAGCCGTCTCAACAGCAGCCCATGGTCCACGGTATCAAAAGTGGCCGAGAGATCTAGCAGGATAAGAAATGTAGAACATCCTGCATCCATCTCCCGGCGGAGATCATCGACCAAGGCCACCAATGCCATCTCAGTGCCATAGCCGGGATGGAACCCAGACTGAAAAGGATCCAGGAAACCAATGCCATCTAGATGCGCCTGGAGCTGGATCGCTACCGCCCGCTTAATAACCTTCCCTAAAAAGGGAAGGTTATTGGAGACAGGTTAGTAGCTGGCGAGTGCATCCACATCCAATGATGGTTTTTTCAGCAGGGGGTGCACCACAGCCTCCTTGAGGCAGGGCAACAGCCTCCCCTGCTGCAAGGATGTGTTAACCGCTCTCGCCAGCACCGCCCCCAATGTCTGCCTGGAGGCTTTCACCAACCAGGATGGGCAAGGACTAAGTTCACAACTGGTGGCTCTCACAGACCCCAGAACATCCACCGCATTGGCCAGCGTCACTTCCTGAAACTCCCCCCACAAAGTTGGACCAGATGGTACCTCCGTGACCTCGCTCTCTCCACCTACTGCCCCCAACCTGGTGTTATAATCTCACAGGGTAGTCCGTGCAGTTTAATTCTGTGTTGTAGTACCAGGACTGTGGTCTGTTGGGAGGTTGGGAGACCCTGGCAGGCTATAAAGTGTCCCATCTTTGTGAAGTGGTCAACTGTCACAAGGATGGTGTTATATCCCTGGGATTTGGGAAGTTCCACAATGAAGTTCCACGATGAAGTCGAGACCTATTCTTTGCCATGGCCCTTGTACCGGGCAAACTAACTGAAGAAGTCCTGCTGGGTGTTGGCGAGATGCCTTAGTACTGGCACAGACCTGGCAGTCTTGGACATATGCCTGCACATCCAAAACCATAGTGAGCTACCAAAAATGTCTCTGTACTAAAGTCAACGTATGTTTCTGTCCTGGGTGTCCGGCCAGAGGAGCATCATGGTGGGTCCAAAGCACCTCTCTACTCCCGGCTTATGGTACAACAGCCTTATTGTTATAAAAATATAGTCCATGTTGTAGTTGGTAATGAGGGTTAGTGGTTACCTGTATATCCTGTTGCGCCAACTGTTGGAAGCCAGCCAACGAGATGGACATTGCAGCGAACACCTCCGCTCCTGCACCCGGGTTGCCGAACACCTGTGATGCAAATCCCTCTCCCTCCCTGACTTCCTCCACTACAAATTCTCGCTCTCCTCCCTCTCCTCTGCTATCTCCCTGGCTAGACAACGCTATTATGCCTCCAGGATCGAATCTTTCTCTCGTGACCCTCGCCGCCTCTTCTGTACTTTCGACTCCCTTCTTAAACCCCCGTCCTCCTCCGCCCTCTTCCCTTGCTGATCAGAATCTTGCATCATTTTTCACCTCTATGATTGACAAGATCCGTCAGGACATTGCCTCCCACCCACCTCCTCCTCCCATTCCCGTACCACCCCTCCCCCCTCACATCCTTCCCTCCTGCCTCTCTCGAGGAAATCTCCGCTCTGCTCTCTTCATCCAACCCCTCCACCTGCCCCCTTGACCCAATCCCCTCCTGCCTCCTGACCTCTATTGCTCCCACTGTTGCCCCCACTTCTACATGTCATCAATCTCTCCCTTTCCACAGGCTCCTTCCCCTTTGCCTTCAAGCATGCCACTGTCTCCCCCATCCTCAAAAAGCCCACCCTGGACCCATCTGACCCCTCTAGTTACCAGCCAGTCTCCCTCCTTCCCTTTGTCTCAAGGTTTCTGGAATGTGTCGTCTACTCCCGCTGCCTGGACCTCCTCTCTACCAACTCCTTCCTGGACCCACTCCAATCCAGCTTCCGCTCCCTCCACTCTACTGAAACTGCCCTGGCCAAGATCACCAATGATCTACTTGTCGCTAAATTTAAGCACCTCTACTCCATTCTTGTCCTCCTTGACATCTCTTCTGCCTTTGACTCTGTCGACCACTTGCTTCTATTGGACTCGCTTTACTCTTTGGGCTTCCATGGCTCTGTCCTTGACTGGTTCTCCTCCTACCTGTCTGACCGCTCCTTTAAAGTCTCGCTCCCCGAGTCATACTCCTCCTCCCTCCCCCTTTCGGTTGGGGTCCCCAAGGCTCTGTCCTTGGCCCTCTCGTCTTCTCTATTTACACCCTGTTCCTTGGCAAACTTATTGCCTCCCACGGATTCCAATATCATCTCTACACTTATGACACCCAACTCAATCTTTCTACCCCCTCTCTCTCCTCTTCTGTCCACTCACGCCTTGTCAACTGCCTCTAATATCTCCGCCTGGATGTCCCGACGTCAACTCAAGCTCAACATGGTCAAGACCGAACTCATTTTTCCTCCCTCCTCTTCCTCTTCCTCTAACCTGCCCATCTGCATCGATGGAGTCACCATCTATCCTGTTCTCCAAGTCCGTAGCGTGGGCTTCATCTTTGACACGCACCTCTCTTTTAAACCTTACATTGACTCTGTTGCCAAAACTTGCCGATTCGCCCTCCATAACATTGCTCGGATCTGCCCCTTTCTCTCTACCTCCTCAGCCAAAACCCTTGTTCATGCCATGGTTATCTCTCACCTCGATTACTGCAACCTCCTCCTTGCTGGTCTCCCTCGTTCTCACCTGTCCCCCCTTATCGCAATCCAAAACTCTGCTGCCAAGGTCATTCACTCTGCCCATGTGCAGCCTTTCCTCTTCTCTTTTCACTGGCTCCCCCTTTCTGAACAACGTATCCTGTTTAAACTCCTAGTACTCATGTTCAAAACACTCCACAACCAAGCTCCCCCTTACCTCTCGGACCTAATCTCCCTACGCACTCCTGCACGCACTCTCCACTCTTCTTCTGTCCCCTCCCTCACTCTATCTTGTTTCTCCTGCTCACCTAACCACCTTCAACCCTTCTCCCTCGCTGCCCCCCATGCCTGGAACTTCCTCCCTACCCACATCCACCTTGCCCCCTCCCTCCGCTCCTTCAAATCCCTCCTCAAGACACATTTTTTCCTTGCCGCCTTTCCCAATGCCTGCTAGTCATTCCCCATATGCTTACTGTCTGCCCTCCTCTGCAGACTTCTGCAAACAACCTGACTGTAACCAAGCCAAGCACACGCATCTGAGACTTCCCATCTGCCTGAATGTTTGTTTGTCTTCTCCCCTGTCTCTCCCACTGTCCCCTCTCCCTGTCTCCCCCTCGTCCTTTAGATTGTAAACCACAGGCAGGGACTGCGTCTATTTCTATGTACAGTGCCAGACACATGACTGGCGCTATATAAATGTTTATAATAATAATAATAATAAATTATTAATAATAGCATCAAAGAGCAGTTTGCCTGCTTCAGGTTGCACAGGACTTTCTTCGATGTATTGGTACAAGGCGTCTGCAAACACGTTCAGATAACCTGGTCGATATGTGATCTGAAATTGAAAGCGTGCAAAAAAGAGTGCCCACTGGGCATGCCTAGTGTTAGTGATGCGTGAAGTCTGTAAGTAAATCAAATTTTTATGGTCTGTAATAACTAACATGGGGTACTTTGCCCCTTCCAAGTAATGTCTCCATGCTTCAAATGCCCCCTTTATGGCTAGTAATTCTCAATCTAATATAGTGTAATTTTGCTCTGGTTTTTGAAGCTGTCGGGAATAGAACACACAAGGAAATAAGGTCTCGTAGTCTTGGGTAGCTTGCAATAAGACTGCCCCTGTGGCCACATTGGTAGCATTGGTTTCCACTACAAAGGGCTGGTCATAATTAGGATGCCGCAAGATAGGGGCCTATGTAAACACCTTTTTCAAGGTGTCAAAGGCTTGTTGCTGCTCCCTCATCCACTTAAAGTCATCTCCTTTTTGTAAGAGACGGGTAAGGGGAACCGTCACATTTGCGTATTCAGGGATATACTGACAGTAGTAATTGGTACTACCTAAGAACCATTGTAACGCCTTTACGGACTGAGGTGGGGGTCAGTTCTGAATGGCCTGTACCTTGCTTGCATCCATACGTATTCCTTGGGGGGAAATGACAAACCCTCAAAAATCTACAGTGTCTAACCGTAATGCACATTTCTCTAGTTTACAATACAGGTGGTGGGAGTGTAGTTGTTCCAGCACAGTACAGACGTGGTGAACGTGATCCGTTGCAGAGGAGGGGAAAATAAGAATGTCATCCAAATACGCAATGATGAATATGTCCAAGATATCTCTAAATATATCCTTAAAAAAGTGCTTGAAGGTGGCCGGAGCATTGGCCAAACCAAACGGCATGACCAAATATTCAAAGTGGCCATATCGTTTCTGGAAGGCCGTGTCCCATTCATCCCCTTCTCAGACTCATAATAAGTTATAGGCACCCCGGAGATTGAGCTTGGTATAAATGGTGGTCCCTTGTAATTGATTCAGTAGTTCCGGACACAGTGGTAAGGGGTAGCGGTTCTTAACTGTAATAGTATTCAACCCACGATAATCAGTGCAAGGACGCAACCCCCTATCTTTCTTGGGCACAAAAAATAAGGGGGCCCCTGCTGGTGATGACAAATGTCTGATATACCCTCTATGCAAATGCTCATCCAAGTACTCTCGCAAGGCTTTCAGTTCAGGTTTGGATAAGGCGTAGATTCGTCCATGCGGAGGTTCTGCATTGGGTATTAATTTGATTGGGCAGTCATATGGGCGATGTGGAGGCAGTGCCACTGCTTCCTGTTCACTAAATATGTCTTGAAAGTCTTGGTACACAGTTGGGATACCACCCCTTTCTGTCTTCTCTATTATATAGCAACTCATGGGCAGTGTCCTTACTGGCAACCATGAACTTGTCCCAAGAAGTTATCTGCCCGACCCACGTGGGGGGACATATCCTCGACCTGATCTTTGGTTCTGGCCTTGAGGCGGGGGGTCCGGTTGTGGGGGAGGTTACAGCAGTGCCCTTGTCGTGGACGGACCATTACCTCCTTCAGGCCGGTCTTTTAGCGCGCCCCCTCCAGAAGGGGAAGGGACCAGTTAGGATGGTCCGCCCTCGGAGGCTGATGGAACCCCAGCGGTTCCAGGAGGTCCTGAGGGAGCTTACCCTGGATGTGGACGGTCACTCTGTGGATGAGCTGGTCCGGCATTGGAACATCTTGCTGGAGGAGGCCATTGACAGGGTGGCTCCGAGGCGCCTTCTGCCTCGGTCTCGTCACCGCAGGACCCCTTGGTTTACTGAGGGGCTGCGGTGTATGAAGCGTGTGGGCAGGAGGCTAGAGCGACGCTGGCGTCGGACTCGGTCTGTCTCCGATCGTCTTCTCCATAGGGCCCATTTGCGGTCCTATGTGGAGGCTGTGAGGACGGCGAGGAAGGAATTCCTCGCCGTCCTCATAGCGTCTGCGAAGTCGCGTCCAGCGGAGCTGTTTCGGGTGGTGCGGGGGCTGGTGAGTCCGGCCTCCCTCCGCCTGGATGGGGACTTGTCCCGGGCCCGCTGTGAGGAGTTTGTCATCTACTTCGCAGACAAGATCGCTCGGATTCAGGCCGATTTCGACGCTGGGTTGATAGCAGTAGGGGAAGAGCGCGGGGGGGCGGAGGGTCCGTCTGGTCCATCTTTATGGGGTGAGTTTCAGGAAGTGACGCCGGCCGATGTGGTGGATGTCCTGGGGTCTGTGAGGGCCACGTGTTGTCAACTAGATCCGTGCCCGTCCTGGTTAATAAAAGCTTCCGGGGAGACGTTGGGGACGGTGCTGGCGAGGGTGGTGAATGCGTCCCTTCGGCAGGGGAGGTTGTCGCCTTGCTTAAAAGAGGCTGTGGTGCGCCCCCTGCTGAAAAAACCATCGTTGGACGTAGACGCGCTCGCCAGCTACCGACCTGTCTCTAACCTTCCCTTTTTAGGGAAGGTTATTGAGCGGGCAGTGGCGCTCCAGCTCCAGGGTCATCTAGATAACATCGGGCTCCTTGACCCTTTTCAATCTGGGTTCCGCCCCGGCTATGGCACCGAGACGGCGTTGGTGGCCTTGGTGGACGACCTCCGCCGGGAGATGGATGCGGGATGTTCGACATTTCTCATCCTGCTCGATCTCTCGGCCGCTTTTGACACCGTGGACCATGGGCTGCTGTTGAGACGACTGCGTGACCGGGGGGGTCTGGACGGGACTGTTCTTGAATGGTTCCGTTCATTCCTCTCGGGGAGGAGCCAGCGGGTGGTGTTGGGGGAGGAAACATCGAGCCCCCGCGCCTTACCGTGTGGCGTTCCGCAGGGATCGATCTTGTCTCCATTATTATTTAACATCTATATGCAGCCCTTGGGGGAGGTCGTGAGAGGGTTCGGGGTGCGATGTCACCAGTATGCTGACGATACTCAGCTGTACCTCTCCTTTTCTACTGACCCAGACCCTGCTATCTCGGTGCTATCCCAATGTTTGGAGGCCGTGGCGGATTGGATGCGGCTGAGCAGACTGAAGCTCAACCCAGATAAGACGGAGGTGATGGTGGTGGGGAGGGCGAAGGGGGTGGTGGCCCCCCTAGTTGGGGGGGTTTGCCCCCCTGTAGCTCAGCAGGTCCGGAGTCTGGGGGTCGTATTGGACGCAGACCTGCGTCTGGAGCGGCAGGTGGAGGCAGTCGCCAAGGCTGCCTTCCGCCAGCTTTATCTGGTACGTAGGCTGCGTCCGTATGTCTCCGGCCCGGACCTGGCCTCCCTCATCCATGCCTTCGTCACCTCGAGGCTCGACTACTGCAACGCGCTCTACGTGGGGCTTCCCTTGTTCTTGGTTCGGAGGCTGCAGCTGGTGCAGAATGCGGCGGCTCGTCTTCTTACGGGGACGGGCCGCCGGGAGCATATTACACCGGTGCTCCGAGCTCTGCACTGGCTGCCGATAGCGTGCCGAGCCAAGTTCAAGGTGCTGGTGATGGTTTATAAAGCCCTACACGGTCTCGGCCCCTCATACCTTAGGGACCGCCTCGCCCTCCGCGCCCCAGAGCGGCTCCTGCTGTCTGCCGGGGGTGCCTTCCTGGAGGTCCCCCGTGTTAAGCGGGGGGCCACGATGGAAACGGCATTCTCGGTAGTGGGGCCGCGGCTGTGGAACTCCCTTCCGGAGGAAGCTCGCCTGGCCCCTAGCCTGTTAACATTCCGGCAGAACTGTAAGACCTGGCTGTTCGCCCAGGCCTTTGGGAGGGAGGGTGGGTAGGGTGTTGGGTTTTAGTTCCCCCACCTATTTTTGGTTTTTAGATGGGTTTGCTAGCCCTGTTTTTATAATATTTATGATTATTTTAACTGCTTTATTGGATTTTAAGATGCTGTAAGCCGCCCCGAGCTGCATGGCAGGAGGGGCGGTGTAGAAGTTTATAAAATAAAAAATAAAATAAATATGGGGAGGTGACAGTGTTACCTACAGCCAGGGGACGGGAAGGAGATGGCACGTTTTTGCCAATCAATTGAGGGATTATGGAGCTGTAACCAAGGCCATCCCAATGCTACAAGGAACACCAGGGTACATACTAAATCAAAACAGAGTGCCTCCATATGTGTACCTACTGTGGTCTCAAGTTCCATAGTTTGGTACGTCACAGGTCCCAAAATCAACGGTGAGCCATTGATGGAGTGTACCAGCTCAGGGGTACCTACCGGGACGTCCCTTGCCTGTCCCGGCCCCCATCGTTTCCCTGTCCACGCCTTGCTGTGGACAAGGAGGGACATTGGTTTGCGAAATGTTTCCCTTCCTTGCAATAGAAACATAGACAAAGAGCCCGGCGTCGTTCTTTTTCATCGGGGGATAGCGGCTCCCGAGAGGCTCCAATCTGCATAGGTTCTGGTTCTTTGCTTCTTGGGAGTTTGAGCTGGCCTGTGGGAGGAATCGCTGGTTTGGTGCTCCATGGGCATCCCCTTTCATGCCTCTTTTCTCGCCTGCGCTCTGCCAGTCGTTCGTCTATTTGGAGGGTTAACATTACTCGTTCCCCTAAAGTACCTGGTACAGCAGTGTACACCAATTGGTCTTTTAGGTCATCGCACAACCCTTTTTGAAAAAGGACCTTAAGTACATGGTCTGGCCACCCTAGCTCTATGGCATATTGCTGAAACTGGATTACGTACTCCAATAACCCCCCTTCCCCTTGTTTGAGCACCATAATGGCAGTTTCTGCATCCTTAGTTCGATGGGAGTAATCAAACAAAAACTTGATCTCTTGCACAAAGGCTTCATAATCTTGTAGCAAGGAGCTCTTGCTGGTAAGCAGCGGTGTAGTCCATGAAAGGGCCAAGCCCTCCAGGGACCCAATGATAAAGGCTACCTTTAAGTCATCTGAGGAATAAGTATGAGGTTGGATTTGGAACGTTAGTTCAGAAAGGGCCAGGAAACTGCAAAACTGGTGTCTATCCCCACTGAATTTGGTTATTTTGGAGCCTTTTGGCTCCCTCCAATGAAGGGCCTCGGCCCCGATAGAGGCTTCGGCTGCCACCACAATGGGAGCCGGTGCCAGGGGAAGTGGGGGGAGAGGAACAGCAGCTGCCAATTGTTCTTGCCGCTCTCAAAGGTCTTTAACGTCTAGAGCTAGGGCCTGTACCGCCCTAGTTAAGTCACCCAAATCCCCGGGTACAGTCATACCCACACTCCCCTCTCTGTTAAGATGACGGTTATACTGTGAGGGATGGGAACAGGGAAGAGTTACCTTTGTGGCCCTATGCACGGAGTACCCATGGAAAATAACCCTCAGGATCGTATGGTGGCATTGATACCCATGCAACAGGATCCTGCCACGATCATCACAGGGTATGGGTAACCAGGCAAAGCCACAAGACCTACCTTTGTCAATAGGAGAACTCACCACAGTGCAGAGGTGTGCAGGGAAGCCTCTATCCTACCTTGGTATGGGCGGGGCGGGGGACCTCCCCAGAGTGAAGAAGTGTTCAGGGAACCCCAACTAACCCTTTTAATCCACACACACACACAGGGAGAAAAGAGGAAGTGGAGGACCCTACAGGAGTGGGGTGCGGGGATAGGGATTCTCCTGTCCTAAGTGCTCTCTCACACACCACACTTCCCAAATACCCTAAACAAGCACACACACACACACACAAGCACACAGACACACAATATCCAACTCACGAGTCCTCCACATGTACTGTAGAGATTCCCTACTAGGTATTGTCACAGTAGAGCTGACAAAACCCCAGCAACAATGCCAGCAGAGTGGCCAGCTCACAGAGCAAGCACTGATCACTAGCAAGGAAGCTCCCCCAAATATGCGCTTTAAAGTCCTCCTGAAAGTTTATGTACTGGGAGAATTAAAGATAAAAGCTCTAATCTTGCTCCCAGTGAAGTCAATAGGAATAGTTCCACTTATTTCAGTTACATAAGCATGCCTATTGGGAGAAATTTTAACTCCTGGTACAACCTGGTAGCTGTTGGGAGGCCCTTCCTCCTCTCTCCCTCATAGGTTTTTTAATCAATTTCGGAAGATCATACTACTCCATTTATTTACACGTTACTTGCAATTATTATTTTACTCACTATATTTTAATGTATGTTAAGATTGTGTTTTATTGTAATTTTGGAGGATCCCCTAAGCTTGGGGGTCTAGTACAATTGTTCCCCATTCTCCCCTCTCATCAAGCCTGATCCTAAGGTACTATACAATCTAAAAAACGGGGTTGGTTTCTAGGTCAGACTTGCAGCTATTCACATTTCATCATACATAAAAATCACCCTATAAAAATAATAAAACCCAGTAAATTACATAATGGATCTCCTGTGGCAGAGCGCTAACAAAAAATAAAGAGAGAAGGATTTCAGTACATATACATTATTAGAGGCTAACAAGGATAACACTTTCAAGTTCCCAGGAAAGAATGACATAACACCTAAAAGAAGTGTGATCCAACTAGTCCTCAGATCTTCATAGAAGGGATAGGAAAAAAGAATATGCTCCAAGGACTCAACTTCTTCCAGAAAACATCTACACTGGCGCTTAGAGAACTCTAATCGATGGGCTCTGCTTATTGTAATTGCTGATTCATAAAGCTGAAAACATATCAAAGTCATCATTCTACGAACTTGAAAATCCATTAGGTGAGCCCAATAAGGTTCAAACCCCAAGTAGTTTTGATTTGAGGATACCAAGGGGCTATCCTAACTTCCAATATCCTAGCCAATACTTCCTGGGCACTAATATCCACAACTCACTGCTTTATAATTGTAAGCAGCTGTTCGCTACGAATCTCAGCACATAAGATCGGGGAAAGACCACTTTTAGAAGGAGTAATGGACACCCCTGCGCCCCACAGTTCTGACTCATCTCAAGATACCCACTGCTAAAATCAAGTTGGAACTGAAAGGAGCATAAGACCATTAGAAGTGCCATACTGAGTCAGACCAATGGTCCATCAGGCCCAGCATCCTGTCCTCTGACAGTGGCCAGTCTCGATTGCATGGGAGAAGAGCCAACAGTCACAATGGGCAATCCATTCCCCGTTGTTCACTCCTAGCTCTCAACAGTAACAAGTTCATCCTGTAAGTTACTTGGTTAATAATCATTAATGAACTTACTCTCCAAGAACTTATCAAGGCCTTTTTAAAACCCAGCTATACTACTGGCCTTGACAACATCCTCTGGCAACAAATTCCATAAATTAATTATGCGTTGAGTGAAAAAGTACTTCCTTTTATTTGTTTTAAATCTACCGGCAGCTAGTTTCATGGAGTGTCCCCTAGTTCTAGTACTATTTGAGGGGGTAAATAACCATTCTCTATCTACTCGTTCCATACCACTCAAGATTATATAAACTTCTATCATGTCCCCTCTCAGTCTTCTCTAAGCTGAAGAGACCCAGCTTGTCAAGCCTCTCTTTGTATGAAAGCCATTCTATACCCTTTATCTGTCTCATTGCCCTTCTCTGTACCTTTTCTAGTTCAGCTATGTCTTTTTTGAGATGGGGTGGTCAGAACTGGACACAGTATCCCAGGTGCGGTCGCACCATTGATTTGTATAGAGGCATTATGAGATCCTCAGTTTTATTCTCTATCCCTTTGCAAATAACTCCTAACATTGTTTGTTTTTTTGACAAAAATATATTTGGCAAAAATAGATATGCCACACTTGTCAAACTGCTACATGGGGAGTGGTACGCTTCTACGGTATGGTTTTTGAGAACTGTGACCTTAGGCTCAGAACCTCAAAGCAGAGCACCGTTGGCTTAATTAGGGCTTGCACTAGTTGAGTCCACTGAAAGAGAGGTTGTATGGTGGTAGCTGGAATTATGTTATTTTTAAAGTTTGATCTCTTACCTTCTAGGTCCAGACAGAAATGCTTTTCACTTTCTTAAAGCTGGAATTTCCAGCTTTCTGATGGTTTAAGAAATGTAATTTTCCTCTGATCTGATGGCCATATCATGTTTCAAAATATCTACTCTGCCTATGCGATTGTGCTACTAGAACTTGTACAACACAGAATGTATCAAATTCCAGTTTTTGGCCCAATGTAATTTTCCACCGCTGCTTATATTAATTCCCACTTTAGAATATATAGCAGTAGTCACCTACCGACCTAGTGTTAAGTCACAGAAGATTTGATGCTCTAGGGTTTTTAGTATGTTATAGGGCTGTCAATCCCAAATGTTCTAAAAGCATGAGCAAGGTTAGGGTGCCCTGAAACATGAGACTGGCTTAGTAATAATGAGATTTTAAAGAAATAACAATATTCTCTCTGGTAGCACAATCTTCCACCATTAAAATAAATAAGAGTTTTGGCATTGACTTCAATGGTTGGAAGATGCGCCCTTGGTCTGAATTCATTTGCACATCATGATACTAGTCACTCCTATTGGGGTCCCTGTGTTTACCTTGATGGCCTTCCACTTGTGTTTGATTTCTTCAGTGGCTCACCTAGAATTTACACTTTACAACTTTCCCATCATTACTTTTACTTGCATGTTATTGCTGTGGAACCAATCTCTCACAAGTAATATAATGGCTGTATTTTGTACCGATACTGTGAAAATACCAAAATGTTTTTTTATAGAGAGCCTGAGCACTTATTGGTTTTGATAATCATACCGTATTAATAAATCATAAATCATGGCACCAGAGGTATAACTAGGTCTTGATGGGACCTATGTTTAATTCTTTTATATGTTCCGATCCTGGATGGCACTGAAGTGTAGTTCTATAGATACAGATATTAATTGGCACTATTCATACAACACTATCAGAAATATGCATAATAGCAGTATGACGTCGATTGCACTGTTAACCACTGCAATAAGAGGTTGGCAGCAACAACAGCAATGACATCACAAAGACTCCACGTCAATACAACACGCTGAAGAGACTATGCCCCCTCTCTATAGCCCCCAAGAGCTCTATGACCATAGTAAAGATGGCCGCCCCGGGTGTCCTTTGCCTGAAGCACCATAAAGACGAGCTTCCGCCCTCCTTTGGTCACATGACGTCAAAAAGCGCGCGCCTCCCCCCCCCCCGCTTATCACAGGTTACGGGATCTCGATGGGGACAATTATGAACGTTTTTTCCTGTGCTGTACGTTGTTTTATGCTTCCCCGCTAACGGCGCCTGAAAGAGCGAGCCCGAGTGCCCGAAGCGGGGCGAGGGACCAGCCGGAGCGGGTCTTGGGGGCCTGGAAACCCCCTTCGCACCGGACTCGAGGTGAGTGAGGAGCCTTGTGGCCTGCGGAGACCAGAGCTGGATCTTCTCTTCCCCCGTCCCCGGAGCACGGAGTGACCGAGTTCTCCCCCTCCCCCCCGGGTAGAGGCACCCCGTCCCCTCCCCCGGGATCCGGCTGACAGGGGCTTGCGCGTTGCCCCGCGCTGTCACCCTGTTTCCCCGCAGCTACTCCCTGCTGCCCCATCCCCCTCTGCGCGCCCCCTGCGGTCACGTCTCCTGCCCCCATTGCTGCTGCCCCATCCCTCCTCGCTGCTCCTTGCTCAGTCATTGCTGCTCCCACCAGCCACCCCCTCTGCTTCCACTGCTCCTGCTCTCACATCTGTCCCCGGCTGCCTTCATTGCTCCTGCTTCCGTATTTCTGGCCCTCCCCCATCCCCTCCCGTGCTGCCATCACTGGTACTCCGTTGCTCCTTTCCCTGTAGCTATTCCTATTCTGCTCGCTCCCATCCTCCTGTACTGCCTTCTACCTTCCCCTGCTACCGCATAGGCATTCAGCCACCCCTGTTGCTCCCATTGCTTTCACTCTTCTTCCCTTGCTGACACCCGCCCCCCATCATCCCTACTACAACCTGCTGTAGTAGGCTGGGAATGGGTGAGTGGGACTCCACAAAATCCCAGTGCTGAGAGCCCAGGCCATGATGTAACAGCTCATGGGTCAGCTATAAGGGGAGTGTGGAGGCCAGAATCTTCATCCAAGGAGGAGGGAGTGTAGCAGGTCAGAGTTCTTTGAGGCAGCTGGGTCTTTAAAACAGCTAGTGCCTGAATGTGGGGAGCGCTGGCAGAGCTACAAGTGCTGCAGAAAGGTGGGACAGTACTTAATTAGCAGCTGCAGCTGTGTGAGGGTGTGGCTCTAGCTAGCCCTTGTGAATGCAAGACTGATGGTGCCTCAGTACTAGAGGGGACAGCAAGGAAGCAGGAGCTCTGTGAGGGCTCTCTGGCTTGGCGGGAATACAACGAGAAGGGATGTTGGCTGCCTAGACTATGGGAGCTGCTGATTGTGGCTGGCCAAACTGGGGAATCTAAGAAACTGGTGAGCCTAAGGGACTGCAACTGGGGAGTTAAGCTCTACCTAGAGGCTAAGTAGGAAAGGACCTTGTGCTGTATATAGAGACCAGAGACGTATGGTGGAGGCATGTAAATAAATGGGCAAGCGGAGTTAATTCCCATGGAGACTAATTCCCATGTTAATTCCCATGTTTTGGGCCCAGTTCTTGACTGACTTACCCTGGACAAGCTGGCACCCTGCCACAGAGACACATGAGCTCTTACACACAGAACACAATAAGGTTTCCAGAGCTGACTGAGAGGCCAACAAAAGATAAAAAGGGTGTCCCAAGTTCAGGGCCAAAAATGAAGTATAAACAAAGACGTACAAGCCTTTGACCCCAGACCCCAAGCCGAATTGATAGATCTTGCCAACCTGGGACTCGAGGACAGATAGAAAGGGATTTCAAGTTGCTCCATCCTTACAAGACATGGAAATGCAAGCAATAGGCTAGGAAGCAATCCCAGCGGGAAACTCCAAACACCCCACCTTCCCAAATTAGAACCAGATAAAGAAAAAGCTGAACTAAGGGATAGGGAGGATATGATGGCTGTTTGGAACACCTTGCTGACCAGGCATCTGCTCCCTGGGCATTGGCAACACAGGTCTCTATGGTATATGGAGAACCTGCAGCGACTGAAGCAGGAAGGGAGTCTGTTAGAGTGATGGTGGTGTCGTACTTGCACTGAAGACAACCTATTGCAGCATAGAGCTTGTTTAAAAACCTATGCCATGGCTGTGAAAGTAGCAAATAAGAGGCTCTTTGCTGCTCTCATAGCATCTGTGAATCTGTCCAGCAGATCTTTTCCAGGTGGTGAGGGGGCTGGTCAGTCTGGTCTCCCTCTGCCTGGAGCTGGAGTCTTCTGTCACTTGCTGTGACACATTTATTGACTATTTCGTGGATAAAATTGCTTGCATTCACCGCGACTTCGATGCTGCACTTGTCACAGTAGGAGAGCCAGAGGTTATGGACCAGAGGTTGACCACCCCAGCCAGCAACGGCCGCAGTGTCTCCCAGCTGGCCTTGACCAGTCAGGACGGGCACGGATCTAAATCACATGATGTGGCTCTGACCGCCCCAAGAACATCCCCTGCATCAGCAGACAATACCCACTGAAATTGATCCCACAAAACAGGACAAGATGCCCCATCTAGAGATCTCCCTATTTCCACATCCCCTCCCTCCTATTACTAGAGGAAGCTAGAGAGCTCCCTTCTAGCAGTCTTCTCTCCACCCCCTTCCTGCTAAGAGGAGGGGGAGGGAGAACTCTAGCAGGCCTCTCACCTGAGAGGCTGCAGGGGAGGGAGATCACTAGTCACTGGTGGAAGCTGCTGCAATATGTGAAATTGCACACAAAACACAGGCAGGGGACTTCCTATTTATTAAGCTGGACCTGTTAAATATGTATGTAGGGTGGCCAAATATGCAAATTGTAGAAGACACTTGGGAGAAATACAGGTTGTTGAGTTTCATTGGCTCTAATGCAGCCCTACAACCTGTATTGCTCCCAAGTGTCCCCTACAATTTGCATATAGCTACAGTATGCTT
The DNA here is from genome assembly GCA_003113815.1 of Sphenodon punctatus. Classification (NCBI taxonomy): domain Eukaryota; kingdom Metazoa; phylum Chordata; class Lepidosauria; order Sphenodontia; family Sphenodontidae; genus Sphenodon; species Sphenodon punctatus. The sequence goes on from QEPC01005786.1 coordinate 1,872,963, forward strand.
CCACAGAGGAACAATGTATAAAAATCAGATAATTTTTAAGAATAAAGGCAAAGTAATAAAGTGATACCTTTTTTAGTGGACCAACTACAGTTTATGGTCCAATAAAAGGTATCACTTTACTACTTCGACTGTGTTGCTGCTATATTTGGGACCAACATGGCAAACCCTGCTGGGTGTTTTTACACACCCATTTCTCCCCTGTCTCCGGTGAGCCTCTCCGATGGGTAGCTTTGCGCTTGGCCACTGGAGGCAGAAGAGTGCAGTCTCTGTTGCGCATGCGTTGAGCTAGCCCCCCGCTCTTCAGTCTGTCTTCTGCCTTTGGGCCGCTTGAAGTGTTTTTGCCGTGCTCGGCGCCTGAAAGACACATTAGACAGGGTTTTCAGGTTCAACTTAGGTGAAAGGCTTGCCAGAAGGGGGTTCTCCCCAGTATTGAGTGCCCTGAGAGCAACAGGGAGCGGAGCTGGATCAACAGCCACAGGACAGCGGAGCTCCGGCAAGGCTCAAACCCCAAGAGGGGGGGTCAGGCAGCCAGGCAAGCAAGCGGGGCCACATGGACAGGGCCAGCCAGCACCAATGGCAGCCCTAACAGTCCGGGCCGGTTCCCTCGCAAGGTGCCTGGGAACGGGGGATCCGCAGGGGGTTTGGACCCCTCGGAGGCTAGGCTCCACCCACCATCCCCCCGCTATTAGGAACAGCACCGCAAGCGGGAGCGGGTTCCGCCTGCACAGCAAGAAACCGCCCAGGCAAGGGGTGGGAAGAGAGACTGTCTGAGAACAGCTCCCTCACAGAGCTGCTTCCAGCTGCAGGCCCTACTGCGGGACACAGACTCCCCGCTATGGAGCAGCAGGGGCACTCAGCTCCTGGTGACCAGATTCATCAGACCCATGAGGATGAACCGTAAGTATTGATGGTCTCTATGGCCTCTACTATGGGAAAGATATTAGTCCCTGGAGAAGCTGTGTGACCTGCACAGCCAGGGGAACCCCGGGCCAGCTCCCCTATCCCCCAAGAGGAAAGGAAAAGAGGGGGGGGGAACCTAAGATAGGGCTGACTAGAGGCCCAGCTAGGAAGGCCCCTAAAAGACAAAAGAGGCCACAAGGGGGATCTGCAATCACGTCTCCCCTCAGGCTTCTGGGGTCAGCTCTGAAGCAGAGCAACCCCAAAAAAGGAGGGAAAATCTGCCTGGTAAATCCCGAAAGAGGCCACAAGAGGGAGCCATAGACCACATCTCCCCTCAGGACTCAGAAGCCAGCTCTGATGGAGAGCAGCCCAGGAAAAAGCGGGAAAAGTTACCAGCCAAATTTTCCTCAGGCTCAAGCAACGATACAGACCATGAGGGGGAGGAATCAGGTGCCGCAGGGTCACAGGACATTTCCTCAGACTCTTGTGACAGAGACAGGCAATTCCCTCTAAGCTACAGGGAGTCCCTGCTCTCGCAAGTGGCAAAGATATTAGACCTCAAGGAAAAGCCAGTAAAAGATGGTTCCTCTGATTCACAGGAGGAGGAGGAGAGAGACTATCTCCCCGCAATACATGGCAGGGAGCGAGGCATGCCACTGGATAAGGCCTTTGAAAGCTTAATCTTAGAGGAGTGGAAGCTGCTGGACAAGGCACATAGAATGAACTGAACTCAGTCAGCCCTATACATCTTCTCTAGAAAGAAGGAAATAATCTTTAAAAATCCAAAGGTGGATGCGGCGGCAGTGTCACTGGTTGGGAGACAGTCTTCCCCACAGAAGGGGACTGTTACCCTAAAGACAATGCTGACAGAGCAGTAGATGGGGCCCTTAGGAGGGGTCTAGAGGCAGCTTCCACCGCCACTAGGGTGAACGTTATGTCATCATACGTGGCCAGAGCGCTCTTCGCCTGGATGCAGGAGGCAGGACCCAGGGGTTTCAGATTCCAGGGCCCGGGTACTCGCCTCAAGAATGATGCTAGCCACGATATTCCTCACAGACTCAATTGTGGATGCGATGGGGTGGTCAGCCCGAGCAGTGGCAAGCTCGGTAGCAGCCAGGAGAAGAGTCTAGCTCCGATCGTGGCAGGGTGACGTAATAGCAAAAAATCTCTTGGCGTCAGCCACGTACAAAGGGGCAGAAATTATTTGGGGTCTGCCTTGACAAGGTACTGACAGACGCAAATGATAAGAGCAAAAGTAAAAACCTCCAGCAGATGGGTACGAAGAAGTTTTTTCGTCCCCAAAGTTACAGGCCCAGACCAGCCTACGGAGGCTTTAAAAGGTTCCAACAGCAGACAAGAGAAGGGAGGAACAACTTCCCCTTTTGAGGAAGGGGAGGGACGTTTCCCAGGTTCGACAGGCAAAGAGGAAGGAGCCCTCCCTTGGGCCAGTCTAAACAGAATGCCTGACTATTGAGGGGATCAAAAGGTAGGGGCAGGCTACAACTTTTCTCAGGGCTCTGGGAAAAGTCAGTCTCAGACAAATGGGTTCTAGAGACTGTAACCCATGGATACCACATAGATCTGCTAAGAAGGCCCAAACAAAGATTCCTTCCTTCCACTGCCTCTACAAGACAAGAGAAACAAAGGGCCATGTCACAAGAGATCGAAAGATTCCTTGGCAGTCAAGCAATAGAAAAGGTTCCCCTATATCAGAGGGGTCAGGGGCTTTACTCAATCATGTTTCTAGTCCCAAAGAAAGACGGGACATGGAGGGCAATCTTGGACCTCAAATTGCTGAACAGGTCAGTCCGGCCACAGAGGTTCAAGATGGAAATGGTAACCTCCATATCCCAATCCCTGAGGGAGGGAGATTGGTTAGCTTCCCTGGACCTGCAGGAGGCATACCTGCATGTACCCATTTTGCAGCCACACAGAAGGTGGCTCAGGTTTTGTTACAGGGAAGAACATTATCAATTCAAGGCCCTCCCATTCGGCCTGTCCTCTGCCCCAAGGACCTTCATGAAGATCCTAGTATCCCTGGTGGCAAACCTCAGGAGGGAGGGGGTATATATTTACCTGTACCTGAACGACATACTAGTCAGGGCCCCCTCCCTACCCAAGATCACAGCAGACCTGGCCAGGACAATGGAATATTTGTCGTTACATGGGTTCTTAATAAATCTGCAAAAGAGCCATCTCCAGCCGACTCACAGATTGGAGCACCTAGGGGTGCTCATAGATACCAACTTAGGAGTCACATTGATACCCCAAG
>QEPC01005786.1:1878398-1900900 GCA_003113815.1 Sphenodon punctatus
TTTTTTTAAACAAAAAGCCAGGCTGGGCAGGGTGGGTGGGGGGTGTCCCCCCTTCCACCCGCGCAGCCTGGACTCGGGGAGGGTTTTTCTTTTAAAAAACTGTTTGGCTGGGGCTTTAAATTTTTTTACATTGCAGCCATTTAAAAATGGCTGCAATGCAAAAAAATCCGGTACCCTGGAATCCGGTACCGGGTCCGGATTACCGGGCCGAATCCGATAATGCCGGTACGCCCGATACCGGCATTATTGGATACCGGATTCTACCGGTTTCCCACCCCTAGTATCTATGAGCGGGAAGGAGGTGCTTTATATACTGGGGGTGGGGCGGCTCAAGACTGTCATGGGGTGATTTTTCAAACTAGTGAGCTTGATATATGCTGGTAGAGAAGGGCGCGCAAGCGCAAACCCATTTGTGAGAATGTTCGGAGCCATCTCACACAACCTTGTTTACAAGGCAGCAACCTTCTGTTGATGCACTGCCGGTGTGTTTTTTTTTGTTTTTTTAAAAATTTTAGTAGACTTGTTTTGTAACTTTATTGGGTTGCAGAATTTTCAATTTTGGGTCGCAGAATTTCAGAAATTTTTTTGCAGAAGAATCGGGGCCCTGCATATGAGACCCTTGCAGAAGCTGCTGCAGCCTATGCAGCGAGAGCTAACCGGGGCTCAACCCATGGGTGCGGATTCCCCCAGGGCTAGGTCACTCTATGTCTTGGTGGTTAGACCCCAAACCATTTACCAAGGGCGTTCCAGTCACAGAGCCAGTAAGGCAGACAATCACAACAGATGCCAGCCTCTCAGGCTGGGGGCTCACACCGGGAGCCGCTCAGTCCAGGGGCGGTGGAGCGAGGCAGACCAGGCACACAGTATAAATTACCTGGAACTGAAAGCCACACGTCTGTCAATGGAACAACTGGTTCCAGGGACGGAGAACAGGAACGTTTTGATTTATTTATTTATTTATTTATTTATTTTATAGATTTTTACCCCGCCCCTCCTGCAAACAGCACGGACAATATCACTGCAAAGGTGTATATCAATCACCAGGAAGGTTCCAGGTCACCGATCCTCCACAGGGAATCGGAGATTCTCTTCAGATGGGCCCAGAAGAACGTCACCTCCCTGAAAGCCTTGCACATCAAAGGCAAAGACAACGACCTGGCGGACTGACTGAGCAGGCAAACTCTGGACCCACACGCGTGGTCGCTGAACAAGATGATCTTCAAGGATCTTGTGCCAAGGTTCGGCCTCCCAGTGATGGACCTGTTCGCCAACCAGCACAACACACAATTACCCAGATTTATGGCAAAAACTCAGCGTGCGACGGCGGAGGCGGTAGATGCGCTGATTGAACTAGCCCTGGCCAGTGGAACTCTTGTATGCATTCTCACCTATTCCCCTGATCACCAGAATCATAGACAAGACCATCAAGGAAGGGACTTGTCTACTCATAGTAACCCCGTGGTGGCCTCGGACACAGTGGTTTTCCGACCTCCTAACCCTCCACCACGGGAGATACGTGTCGTTGGGAACAGACCCAGCATTGTTAACGCAGGGGCCTCTCCGCTGCGACAATCTACACAATCTCAACATGACAGCGTGGCTCTTGTCAGAGAGACGCTAAAGAAGAGAGGTTACTCGGACTCGGTTCTCGCTACACTCCAACATGCCAGGCGCCCAGCGACAAGAAGGGCGTATAGGGCTACCTGGAAGGTGTTCGCCTTGTGGTCGGCTGACAGGACTTTGGACCCGTGTAAAGCAGGGTCCAATGTGTGCTGCACATTGGGGATGAGCCAGGCACAAGGGTGGGCAGTATGACAGCTGTTTTGGATGCTGACACCATTTAGGGGGCACCAAATCTTCCTCGTGCTGCTAAATCAGGGGGCGAGGGGGAGAGACAGGCAGCAGCTACTGCTAAGTGCGATTTGGTCCCGCCAAAGTGTTGGCACTAACATCAGAATGCCTACAGCAGGCCTTGGAGATAGTCTCGTGTGGGCGTGGGCAACTGCTCACTGTGCTACGCAGGAGGGATTTCTATAAGATTCTGGGAGTTCCTCGCAATTCATCTGGCAAAGACATTAAAAAGGCCTACCGAAAACTGGCCCTGCACCTTCACCCAGACCGAAGCCCTGATGATCCACAAGCTCAGGAGAAGTTCCAGGATCTTGGGACTGCCTACGAGGTGAGTGATCTGAGGATGTATCTTCTTCCAGTGCTTGTGCATTCGTGACTCCTTTGCGTTACTGGCATCTCTGTGCCTGTCAGTAGTGGGAGGATGGATCACATACAACATGGTGGTCCATTGTTGTCTTTGGAGCTGATTTGAACTAAAAGAAGTAGAGATAATGGCTGTACAGGATAGTTCACAGCAGCAGCAAAACAACAAGGTCGGACAAATTGCTTCCTGGAAATGTGAGAGAAGGGGGGAAATCCTAAAGAGATGGGTGTGCTTGCTAGAACTGGAATCCATGTCCCCACTAATCTCTTTTCCGGTGTACAGAGTGATTTTACTTATGTACGCATGTTTCAAACCCAAGGGCATGCACAAAAATCGTTTCCACCACTTAATATTTAATGAAATTTTGTGGTGTTTTAAGTTTACATACATTTACACACAATAGCCCATTCCCTAGCTCTGAGGCTAGACTAAAAAACAAGCTTCAGTCATTCATACATGTTGTATCCTCTTGCATAAGCCAGAGTGTTGGACTTTTGTTTTAAAACTTATTAGGTTATTTACATCCTCATGAAGTAGCAGCTCTGAGCTTTCCCTTGCAGAGCAGGTGTTGGCTGAAAGAAGGAAAAGTGAGGTGTATATAGGAAGCATAGTCAATGGGACTATGAGACATGCAAGAGATGTACTCAGTCCTCTGTACCTTGATTTGATGATCCTTCCATGAAGTTACAGCAGATTTAGGGATGAAGACTTTTTCTCTCTCCATCTAAGGGTATATTCAGGGCTATGTAAACCCATTTTTTCCTGTTTACCTCCAGTGAGTATCCTTTTTGAGCTGGTGGTTTGGTTTTCACAGCCCTGAACCCTCTTCTCTACTGAAAGTTCCAGCTGCGCTGAGTAGTTTTTATGCCTGGCTAGTGAATGATTTATATAAATCCTACAGCCCTGACCATGTTTACAAAACACTGCAGCCATGGTAGGGAGCTCATGAAATGTGACCTGTGTTGTCTTTCCCCATAGGTTCTGGTGCTATGTGAAAGGTTTTTTTCTCCATGAGCAAACCTGAGCAAGACAACTCAGTGCCAGGTGGAAGGCAGCAAAGCTTCCCTTTCCATTGACTTTTCTTTGAGACCAAGGTATGTTGTGAATTCAATCTCAAAAGTGTTGTGTGGGTATGCATGCGCTCACGTGTTGGTACAGTGATTCACCCTAGTAGGAAGAGTGGTTGGGATATGTCCCTCTAGCCATTTAGAGTTTCTACCCTTTGACATGAGTTAAATTATAAATCCCAGTTCTTCTTATGCCAAGGCTAATACTCCCCTACAGGTATTGGAAGAAAGGATGTGGCCTTGCAAGACAGCCTGGTAGTATTTGGCTTTGAAGGTTCCTGTGTAGAGATTTGGATACTGCTAGTAGTTTCCTGTGGCTGCTAATTGTCATATATATATACAGATGTAGCTAAACATCTGTAAAAATAATAGCCTACTCCTTGCAACTAAGAGAAATGGAACTCTGTTGTAATAACGCACATCTCACTGAGGAGCTAAGCCAGTGTAGGATTAGTCAAGGGCACATCTTGCTCGTGTCTTTCGGAGCCGTCAGATGGTGAAGTTATAAAACTTCACAATTCTATATGGAACAGATCATTTAAAACACGTTCTTTTATACTTGGTTTTAGGCATAAAATCAGTTGGAAGGATGTTTCTTAATTGTGAACTAATAAGCCAATTCTGTAATCGATTTAGTTCATAAGAACCTTGAAACTAGGTTTATATGCAACTGTTCTTGCCTTATTGCACATTGTACAACATTGTAGGTGTTCCACTTTGGGGCTGTTTCGGAACCAAGTAAGGGGCAATGGGATTGGTCCCTGATTCAGTTAGAAGTTGTTGGGGAAGCTTAGTCTGGACTTCTTGGAGAAGAATGGTTAACCATGTTGCCTGCCCCCCCCCCCCCCCCCAGTACATGTGGGCTTTGTAAATTGACTTGCTGTATTCATAATATCCTCTTCCATATGTGTGTGTGTGTATGCGTGTGCACACACTGGGGGCGGTGGTCAGTTCTTTGAGCCCTTGATGTTAATGCTTGCTGTTGCTCTGAGACCCAGGGAGCTCCCTCATAGCTCTTGGCGCCCCTACACCACTGAGGAGGAGTTGAGATGTTGGAGAGAAGGAACAGTATTTTTCGGATCAGAGAAGGAGTGGGCATGTTGGATGAAGGGAGGGAGCAGAGTCAGCCCCAGGTTGTTCCAGTCTTACTGCTCTCTCCTTCGCCACCTGTTGGCTTCTCCAGACAGAGGCATGCACCAATGCTCCCTGAAGGGGAGGAAGTGGCTAGGGGAAAAGTCAGTCGCAGAACAATAACCAGATCATCTTCTCTTGCCAGGCAGCTAGTGCCCCTCCAGAACACCACCTGTGCAGTGGAACAAGGAGCCTAACTTGACCACAGAACTGGGTGGTCTGTACAGCTCAGAGATCTGAGTGGAGGTGGCTGTTTAAGAAGTCTGTGGGGTTACACATTTTAACGAATGCAAGAGGTGGAGTCATTTGTACTAAAACTGTGCACAAGAGCCCCTGGTTGACAGCACAAGTGCATCTTAGCCTATTCCCGCTTACTCAGTGTTGCAGAGGTAGGAATGCTATTCTAGAAGTGTAAAGTGCTGTGATTTTCCTTGGTTTGTTCCTAGTGTTAAGACACAAAGTCCAGATCCATGGACAATTATTGGTACACACAGAACAGCCCCTCCTGCTAGTATAGGGCAGCTCTTGACCACATCTCTCCTTCAGTCTGTAGTAAGCTCCTGCCAACCAATATCATCAGATGTGTATTACTCCCTAGGCAGGACCTGATGCTTACATAAATGTGCATTTCTCCTTTTCAACTGGAGAACATGGAAAACGTCAAGAAAAATCTCTGCTGTCAATGACATAACAATGTCAGGGGCAACTTTGATTAATACTGGCATAAGAACAGGTGGCTATTAGCATGATAAAAAAATCTGTAGCCTTAGAAGCAGCTCTCCAATGCTGAAACACTTTTAACATGCAGACTTCTCAGTGAAAAAGACACTTTCCCTGGGAGTCCTCCTGGCCAGCCAGTTGTAAAACAGTGGGTTAGATCCCTGCCACAACCACTAGGAGACAGATTTTCTGATTTTAGCTGGAGCATGCTCAGAGGGGATATAGCCCCTGTACTCCAGTTCGTCATCTGCCTCCACAGCAACAGGACACAGGCTAGGCAGCCTCTGTCTAGAATGGAGATTCCCCCCGTCCCCCCAAAACTTAGGAACCTGCTCCTCTAGTGCCTTCCTTGGTGACTGGGGAGGGAGGGTTCCCTCTTCCGCTCACCCTCTTTCCACGGGAAGAGTTCTTTTGGAGGGCTCTTTTCACTGGAGCATCCCTCCAGGCTGGTAGGGGACTCCAGAACAGCGGGAGTACAGGAGAAGCAGGGCCAGCCTCTAGCGGTGCGCCACCGAGACTCCTATCCCCCTGGACCGGCTCACTGCCTTAGCAAAGGCGCCAGCTTGCTTCTCCCCCACAGGCCTCAATTTCCCTCCCGAACGCAGCAGAAGCCCGCCTGGATCTTCAGTGCATCCAGCAGGCCCAGCAGGGCATCACCTGAACCAGCACTGCCGGTGGTGACCAGGGAGCTGCCAGTAGGCCCTCCTAATCACCGGGATGATGACAATGAGGAGTCATGCCCTGGAAGCGGCAGTGGAGCCCAAAGACACATTAAGACCCCAGCATAATCTGTCTCCTCTCCCCCGGACCCTCATATGATGGCCCTGCAGGAGATTCTAAAAGAGCTAAAAAGGAAACACTTTCCTGCCATGTCCACGGGGAAAGGGCGGCCCCCTACAGGCCCCTCCAGACCACGGTGTAAGGGAAAACTCTTTCTTCCCAAACCCCCCCCGTAAGGTCACCAGGCCACTGCTGGATTCCCCACACACATCAGGATCAGCGTCCGAAGTGGAAGGGGCCTCTGCCTTGGCTCGGGGAGTAGCGCCCAAGTCAGCTAGAGCAAAAGGCAAAAGACAGGGAAATAAAAATATCTCCAGACCCTCAGCAGAAGGGGAGAATGAGACCTCGGACTCCCAGGATTCAGATGGGCATCAGGCCTCTGACCAGGAAGACTCCCACTCCTCTCCTGAAGAGGGGAGATACCAGAGCCTAACCTTGAGGCTTCTTCTGACCTGAAAAGGGAGTTCCCCAGCAAGTATAGCAATCGCATCTTTGACCTGGTTATTAAGGCTCTACACCTCAGGGAAAAGAAGGAAAAACGAGACTCCTGACTCCTCAGGGTCCAGGGACAGGGGCATGATTCTGGATAAGGCCTATGAAAAAATCATAAAAAAGCAGTGGCAACTCCCTAATAGGGCTAGGAAAATGAACAGGACTTGGGAGTCCCTTTATTTGTTTTCTCGAAATAAGGAAACCCTTTTGTCAGTCCCCAAGGTGGATGCTTCAGGAGCATCTCTAGCCCGAAACTCTGTATTCCTCATGGAGGGAGAATGCTCCCCTAAAGACTTGACAGACAAGGGTATCGAGATCAACCTCAGGGGAAATTTTTAGGAGATCTCCATCATTAAGATGGGAGAAAAGCTTTTTGCGGTCTGCTTGGATAAGACTTTAACTGATTCCTCTGATAAATACAAGAAACAAACATTACAGAGTCTGGGCATCTCTAAGAAGCCTTTTCATCACTCCAGTTCAGCTTACTCACCAGCGGGTGGCAGCAGAAGAACATATGACTCATAAAACCTACTCCCCAAAACACAAGCCCGACTGGTATAGGCAGAAGGGAGCAGGAGGGCCAAGACCCAAGCATGGCAGAGCCGCTCCCCACCCTAAGCCCGATGGAAGACTACATATATCAAGCCCCTCAGGAACCCCAAGCCTTAGGGGGCAGGTTGCAACCGTTTGCAAAACAATGACAGGTTGTAACTTCAGACAAGTGGGTACTTTGCACAGTCCAGAGTGCGTATTCCATAACATTTTACCAATTCCCTCTGTGTCTCTCCAATGTCTTCCAATCCAGTGAAACACTCAGCCATGCAGGAGGAGTCCCACAGACTCCACACCGTTTGAGCCATAGAACCAGTATCACCAGGAGAAAAAGGATTTGGGCACCATTCCATCCTTTTCCTGATCCCAAAAAAGTTGGACGAGGGGCGTGCCATCCTGGACCTCAAGAACTTAAATCAAGACTTATGGGTCCATAAGTTCAAGATGGAGACTCTCCAGTCCATCTGTCTAGTAATCTCCAAGGGCGAGTGGCAGACATCCCTCGACATCAAGGAAGCCTACCTGCATGTTCCCATTCTATGACTCAGGTTCACTTACGTCCATCAACATTGGCAGCACATAGCGATGCCCTTCAGACTCGCCACCTCTCGTAGGACGTTCACCAAAGTGCTGATCCCACTCATCACTAACCTTTGAAAAAAAGGGATCAGACTTCACCCATACCTCAATGACATTCTTATCAGGTCTACATCCAAGGCCAGAGCCATGACAGATGTCCACAGGACAATACAATACCCACAGGACCACGGGTTCATCATCAACCTGACAAAGAGCTGCCTAGTTCTGTCTCAAACCCTTGAGCACCTGGGGGTTATCCTGAACACCAAGGAGTTCAGAATATTTCTTGCCACACAGAGACAAGAGAAATTGAGAGCCTTGACCCATCAAATCTGTCATCAGCCCAAGGCCTGGCTCAAGACACTGGCCAGCTTCATGATTTCCTGTCTGGGGATCTTGCAGTGGGCAAGATACCATGCCAGACCCCTGCACTGCTTCCTTTGTCCCTGGCAGGATGCCATTTCAGACAACGGAAACCCCTGGATCAAGGTTCCTGCTCAGCTCAAACAGTCCTTCCACTGGTGCGTGGACAGAGACAGATTTGAGATGGGAGTCCCATTATTGGACTTGGACAGGGTCACGACAGACGTGAGTCTGCTAGGGTGGGGAGCTCACGCACAACACAACTCTGTACAAGGCAAATGGCTACCGTGGGAATGCAAACCCCATATNCGCATATTTCAAACCCAAGGGCATATACTAAAATCATTTCCACCACTTAATATTTAATGAAACTTTGTGGTGTTTTGTGTAAATGTATGTAAACTTAAAATATCCCATTCCGTAGCTCTGAGGCTAGGCTTAAAAACAAGCTTCAATCATTCACACATGTCGCATCCTCTTGCATAAGCCATTATGTTGGATTTTTGTTTTAAAACTTATTAGGCTATTTACTTCCTCATGAAGTAGCAGCTCTGAGCTTTCCCTTGCAGAGCAGGTGTTGGCTGAAAGAAGGAAAAGTGAGGTGTATATAGGAAGCATAGTCAGTGGGGCTATGAGACATGTAAGGGATGTGCTCACAGTCCTCTATACCTTGATTCGATGATCCTTCCATGAAGTTACAGCAGATTTAGGGATGAAGACTTTTTCTCTCTCCATCTAAGGGTATATTCAGGGCTATGTAAACCCATTTTTTCCTGTTTACCTCCAGTGAGTATCCTTTTTGAGCTGGTGGTTTGGTTTTCACAGCCCTGAACCCTCTTCTCTACTGAAAGTTCCAGCTGCGCTTAGTAGTTTTTATGCCTGGCTAGTGAATGATTTATATAAATCCTACAGCCCTGACCATGTTTACAAAACACTGCAGCCATGGTAGGGAGCTCATGAAATGTGACCTGTGTTGTCTTTCCCCATAGGTTCTGGTGCTATGTGAAAGGTTTTTTTCTCCATGAGCAAACCTGAGCAAGACAACTCAGTGCCAGGTGGAAGGCAGCAAAGCTTCCCTTTCCATTGACTTTTCTTTGAGACCAAGGTATGTTGTGAATTCAATCTCAAAAGTGTTGTGTGGGTATGCATGCGCTCACGTGTTGGTACAGTGATTCACCCTAGTAGGAAGAGTGGTTGGGATATGTCCCTCTAGCCATTTAGAGTTTCTACCCTTTGACATGAGTTAAATTATAAATCCCAGTTCTTCTTATGCCAAGGCTAATACTCCCCTACAGGTATTGGAAGAAAGGATGTGGCCTTGCAAGACAGTCTGGTAGTATTTGGCTTTGAAGGTTCCTGTGTAGAGATTTGGATACTGCTAGTAGTTTCCTGTGGCTGCTAATTGTCATATATATATACAGATGTAGCTAAACATCTGTAAAAATAATAGCCTACTCCTTGCAACTAAGAGAAATGGAACTCTGTTGTAATAACGCACATCTCACTGAGGAGCTAAGCCAGTGTAGGATTAGTCAAGGGCACATCTTGCTCGTGTCTTTCGGAGCCGTCAGATGGTGAAGTTATAAAACTTCACAATTCTATATGGAACAGATCATTTAAAACACGTTCTTTTATACTTGGTTTTAGGCATAAAATCAGTTGGAAGGATGTTTCTTAATTGTGAACTAATAAGCCAATTCTGTAATCGATTTAGTTCATAAGAACCTTGAAACTAGGTTTATATGCAACTGTTCTTGCCTTATTGCACATTGTACAACATTGTAGGTGTTCCACTTTGGGGCTGTTTCGGAACCAAGTAAGGGGCAATGGGATTGGTCCCTGATTCAGTTAGAAGTTGTTGGGGAAGCTTAGTCTGGACTTCTTGGAGAAGAATGGTTAACCATGTTGCCTGCCCCCCCCCCCCCCCCCAGTACATGTGGGCTTTGTAAATTGACTTGCTGTATTCATAATATCCTCTTCCATATGTGTGTGTGTGTATGCGTGTGCACACACTGGGGGCGGTGGTCAGTTCTTTGAGCCCTTGATGTTAATGCTTGCTGTTGCTCTGAGACCCAGGGAGCTCCCTCATAGCTCTTGGCGCCCCTACACCACTGAGGAGGAGTTGAGATGTTGGAGAGAAGGAACAGTATTTTTCGGATCAGAGAAGGAGTCGGCATGTTGGATGAAGGGAGGGAGCAGAGTCAGCCCCAGGTTGTTCCAGTCTTACTGCTCTCTCCTTCGCTACCTGTTGGCTTCTCCAGACAGAGGCATGCACCTATGCTCCCTGAAGGGGAGGAAGTGGCTAGGGGAAAAGTCAGTCTCAGAGCAATAACCAGATCATCTTCTCTTGCCAGGCAGCTAGTGCCCCTCCAGAACACCACCTGTGCAGTGGAACAAGGAGCCTAACTTGACCACAGAACTGGGTGGTCTGTACAGCTCAGAGATCTGAGTGGAGGTGGCTGTTTAAGAAGTCTGTGGGGTTACACATTTTAACGAATGCAAGAGGTGGAGTCATTTGTACTAAAACTGTGCACAAGAGCCCCTGGTTGACAGCACAAGTGCATCTTAGCCTATTCCCGCTTACTCAGTGTTGCAGAGGTAGGAATGCTATTCTAGAAGTGTAAAGTGCTGTGATTTTCCTTGGTTTGTTCCTAGTGTTAAGACACAAAGTCCAGATCCATGGACAATTATTGGTACACACAGAACAGCCCCTCCTGCTAGTATAGGGCAGCTCTTGACCACATCTCTCCTTCAGTCTGTAGTAAGCTCCTGCCAACCAATATCATCAGATGTGTATTACTCCCTAGGCAGGACCTGATGCTTACATAAATGTGCATTTCTCCTTTTCAACTGGAGAACATGGAAAACGTCAAGAAAAATCTCTGCTGTCAATGACATAACAATGTCAGGGGCAACTTTGATTAATACTGGCATAAGAACAGGTGGCTATTAGCATGATAAAAAAATCTGTAGCCTTAGAAGCAGCTCTCCAATGCTGAAACACTTTTAACATGCAGACTTCTCAGTGAAAAAGACACTTTCCCTGGGAGTCCTCCTGGCCAGCCAGTTGTAAAACAGTGGGTTAGATCCCTGCCACAACCACTAGGAGACAGATTTTCTGATTTTAGCTGGAGCATGCTCAGAGGGGATATAGCCCCTGTACTCCAGTTCGTCATCTGCCTCCACAGCAACAGGACACAGGCTAGGCAGCCTCTGTCTAGAATGGAGATTCCCCCCGTCCCCCCAAAACTTAGGAACCTGCTCCTCTAGTGCCTTCCTTGGTGACTGGGGAGGGAGGGTTCCCTCTTCCGCTCACCCTCTTTCCACGGGAAGAGTTCTTTTGGAGGGCTCTTTTCACTGGAGCATCCCTCCAGGCTGGTAGGGGACTCCAGAACAGCGGGAGTACAGGAGAAGCAGGGCCAGCCTCTAGCGGTGCGCCACCGAGACTCCTATCCCCCTGGACCGGCTCACTGCCTTATTATTATTATTATTATTATTAAACATTTATANCACCCTCTTTCCACGGGAAGAGTTCTTTTGGAGGGCTCTTTTCACTGGAGCATCCCTCCAGGCTGGTAGGGGACTCCAGAACAGCGGGAGTACAGGAGAAGCAGGGCCAGCCTCTAGCGGTGCGCCACCGAGACTCCTATCCCCCTGGACCGGCTCACTGCCTTAGCAAAGGCGCCAGCTTGCTTCTCCCCCACAGGCCTCAATTTCCCTCCCGAACGCAGCAGAAGCCCGCCTGGATCTTCAGTGCATCCAGCAGGCCCAGCAGGGCATCACCTGAACCAGCACTGCCGGTGGTGACCAGGGAGCTGCCAGTAGGCCCTCCTAATCACCGGGATGATGACAATGAGGAGTCATGCCCTGGAAGCGGCAGTGGAGCCCAAAGACACATTAAGACCCCAGCATAATCTGTCTCCTCTCCCCCGGACCCTCATATGATGGCCCTGCAGGAGATTCTAAAAGAGCTAAAAAGGAAACACTTTCCTGCCATGTCCACGGGGAAAGGGCGGCCCCCTACAGGCCCCTCCAGACCACGGTGTAAGGGAAAACTCTTTCTTCCCAAACCCCCCCCGTAAGGTCACCAGGCCACTGCTGGATTCCCCACACACATCAGGATCAGCGTCCGAAGTGGAAGGGGCCTCTGCCTTGGCTCGGGGAGTAGCGCCCAAGTCAGCTAGAGCAAAAGGCAAAAGACAGGGAAATAAAAATATCTCCAGACCCTCAGCAGAAGGGGAGAATGAGACCTCGGACTCCCAGGATTCAGATGGGCATCAGGCCTCTGACCAGGAAGACTCCCACTCCTCTCCTGAAGAGGGGAGATACCAGAGCCTAACCTTGAGGCTTCTTCTGACCTGAAAAGGGAGTTCCCCAGCAAGTATAGCAATCGCATCTTTGACCTGGTTATTAAGGCTCTACACCTCAGGGAAAAGAAGGAAAAACGAGACTCCTGACTCCTCAGGGTCCAGGGACAGGGGCATGATTCTGGATAAGGCCTATGAAAAAATCATAAAAAAGCAGTGGCAACTCCCTAATAGGGCTAGGAAAATGAACAGGACTTGGGAGTCCCTTTATTTGTTTTCTCGAAATAAGGAAACCCTTTTGTCAGTCCCCAAGGTGGATGCTTCAGGAGCATCTCTAGCCCGAAACTCTGTATTCCTCATGGAGGGAGAATGCTCCCCTAAAGACTTGACAGACAAGGGTATCGAGATCAACCTCAGGGGAAATTTTTAGGAGATCTCCATCATTAAGATGGGAGAAAAGCTTTTTGCGGTCTGCTTGGATAAGACTTTAACTGATTCCTCTGATAAATACAAGAAACAAACATTACAGAGTCTGGGCATCTCTAAGAAGCCTTTTCATCACTCCAGTTCAGCTTACTCACCAGCGGGTGGCAGCAGAAGAACATATGACTCATAAAACCTACTCCCCAAAACACAAGCCCGACTGGTATAGGCAGAAGGGAGCAGGAGGGCCAAGACCCAAGCATGGCAGAGCCGCTCCCCACCCTAAGCCCGATGGAAGACTACATATATCAAGCCCCTCAGGAACCCCAAGCCTTAGGGGGCAGGTTGCAACCGTTTGCAAAACAATGACAGGTTGTAACTTCAGACAAGTGGGTACTTTGCACAGTCCAGAGTGCGTATTCCATAACATTTTACCAATTCCCTCTGTGTCTCTCCAATGTCTTCCAATCCAGTGAAACACTCAGCCATGCAGGAGGAGTCCCACAGACTCCACACCGTTTGAGCCATAGAACCAGTATCACCAGGAGAAAAAGGATTTGGGCACCATTCCATCCTTTTCCTGATCCCAAAAAAGTTGGACGAGGGGCGTGCCATCCTGGACCTCAAGAACTTAAATCAAGACTTATGGGTCCATAAGTTCAAGATGGAGACTCTCCAGTCCATCTGTCTAGTAATCTCCAAGGGCGAGTGGCAGACATCCCTCGACATCAAGGAAGCCTACCTGCATGTTCCCATTCTATGACTCAGGTTCACTTACGTCCATCAACATTGGCAGCACATAGCGATGCCCTTCAGACTCGCCACCTCTCGGAGGACGTTCACCAAAGTGCTGATCCCACTCATCACTAACCTTTGAAAAAAAGGGATCAGACTTCACCCATACCTCAATGACATTCTTATCAGGTCTACATCCAAGGCCAGAGCCATGACAGATGTCCACAGGACAATACAATACCCACAGGACCACGGGTTCATCATCAACCTGACAAAGAGCTGCCTAGTTCTGTCTCAAACCCTTGAGCACCTGGGGGTTATCCTGAACACCAAGGAGTTCAGAATATTTCTTGCCACACAGAGACAAGAGAAATTGAGAGCCTTGACCCATCAAATCTGTCATCAGCCCAAGGCCTGGCTCAAGACACTGGCCAGCTTCATGATTTCCTGTCTGGGGATCTTGCAGTGGGCAAGATACCATGCCAGACCCCTGCACTGCTTCCTTTGTCCCTGGCAGGATGCCATTTCAGACAACGGAAACCCCTGGATCAAGGTTCCTGCTCAGCTCACAGTCCTTCCACTGGTGCGTGGACAGAGACAGATTTGAGATGGGAGTCCCATTATTGGACTTGGACAGGGTCACGACAGACGTGAGTCTGCTAGGGTGGGGAGCTCACGCACAACACAACTCTGTACAAGGCAAATGGCTACCGTGGGAATGCAAACCCCATATGAACTGGTTGGAGCTTCGGGCAATCTACCTACCGCTAAGAGGCCTGATCCCATCTCTATACGGCAAACATGTACTCGTCTATACGGACAACACCGTGGCGAAGGTATATGTGAATCGCCAAGGAGGATCCAGCTTCGAATACCTACATCGCCAAGCCACTTTCCTGATCTCCTGGGCGGAGTGCAACCTGAGCTCCCTGTTGGTGGTATATATCAAAAAGGTAAACAACATATGAGCGGACTGGCTGAGCAGTCATTTGACCCGGGGGAATGGTCACTCAGCTAAAAGGCATCCCAGATGATCATCCAAAAGTTCGGTCACCTGGTGATGATCATCTTTGCCACGGCAAAGAACACAGAGGCTGCTCTTCATATCCAGGTTCTCAGACTATTGCTCCGTGACATTCAACGCACTAAGCTCCCACCGGCCTCAAGGTCTACTATACGCCTGCCACCCCCACCCTGTTCTCGCTCCTCGGCAAAACATTGACAAAGATCAGAGAAAGGGCAGCCATCATCGTAATTGCCCCTTAGTGGTCGAGACACCCATGGTTCGTGGACCTGCAGCACCTAAGCACGGCGCCTCTACTCCGCCTACCAGAAGACCCCAATCTCCTGTCACAGAGTCCTCTCCTCTTTGACAGCCCAGGCCTGCTGAAACTAACAGCCTGGATATTGAGTGGCGAGCCCTGAGGAAACTGGGCTACTTGAACAAGGTCCTCAACACCATGCTGCAGTCCAGACGGCCAGCAGCCAAACACTTTTACCAGGGAACCTGGGCCATTTAAACGATGGTGTGGACACAGGGACATTAGACCTTCCAAGGTTCCCCTAACCCTTAGTGCAGTCCTAGAATTCTTTCAGGAGGGGCTGGATAAGGGATTAAAGCGCAACTCTCTCCAATGGCAGATAACAGCCCTGAACGGTGTAATTAGCACAGTACAGCGAGTAAGACAAGTTAAGTACCTACACGTGGTCTGATTCCTAAGAACTGTGAGAGTTCTCTCGCCCCCTTTAGTACACCGTTTCCCTTCCTGGGAACCTAAATCTAGTTTTGAGGGTACTGACAAAGGTTCCCTTTGAGCCCCTCAGAGAGGTTTCTCTTTACTATCTTTCTCTAAAGCTGACATTTCTAAGCGGGGATCACATTGGCTTGGAGGGTCTCCAAACCAAGTGTCCTCTCCATCAACCCCAGCCTATGCTCATTCAAAGAGTTCTCTGTGACTTTCCGCCTTGACCCAGCTTTCTGTCCCAGGACCTAATCCTACCCTCCTCCGACTGAAACCGTCCCACCCCAAGGAACGGGTCTGGCATAAATTCGATGTCCAGCAGGCTCTCCGCATCTACATAGACAGGTCTGCCTCCTTATGTAGGTCTCGGCCCTGCCTGTGGCCTACAGTCCACAATGCCAGGGCCTCTGAGCGTCCAAAGTGGTAATTGTATACTGGAAGTCTATCTGCATAGTCGAGGCATACAAGGCGGAGAACAAACCCCTGCCTCAGAGGGTGTTTGCCCATTCCTTAAGAAGGGCGTCTACATCCCAGGCCTTTCGCAATGTGGCTTCCTATGGGGAAATATGCCATGCAGTCACCTGGTCACCGGTACATACCTTCACCAGGCACTATAAAATTCCCCTGCACAACTCAACTGACACAGCCATTGGAGAAAGGTGCTTCAGGCGGTTTTGTAACGAATCCCTCGGGGCCATATCCACTGGACACCGCTACTTCTTCTGTCTCCCCACCCAGTTACTCAATCCTGGGACACCGCTATGGAACGTCCCCATTATTTTATAACTGCCAGCCAGGAGGACTCCCAGGGAGAAAGGAAAATTGGGTTCGTACTTGGTGAATTTTCCTTCTACTGGGAGTCCTCCTGGCTAGCCAGTTCCCACCTGGAGTGAGAGAGAACTTTAGGGGTGCTGAGCAGTCGACAGACGTGAGTTATTGGCACCAGTTTGCCTCTTCCCCCTTTTTCAGCCCATTCCAGGGCAGGGGCCCCTCTTTGCCCTTATAGTTACATTTTTTTCTTTCCAGGGCCTTCTCCATAAGCGCGGTGGGCGGAAAGATGGGAAACAGTGGTGGCCCCTTGGCGGAGCGCCTAAAAAACCTGGCCACTGGGAAAGAAAAAAGATGGGCACTAGGACCCAGGAGCAGCTGGCAGATTAACGGCTCCAAAAAAGCCACGGCGGAGCCCGGAATCACCATAGCCCCCCTCTCTGCTCAGCTAAATCGCAGCAGAATGGCAGCGGTGAGCGGGGCCTCCTCAAAGCCAGGCTTCTCTTGCTCAGAGGGGTGTAAACTGGGCAGAGCGGAGCCGCGGATTACCCACCAGGGCATCAGCCCGCTTGGGTTTTGCCCCCCCCCTTCATCCTTTCCTCGTCCATCCCCCCAGCAGGGTCCCCTCCTCCCGCAGACCAGCACAGTTGAACCTACTCCTCTCCCTGCCCCCCCCCGTCCCTTACACCTTGGCGCGCCGGTGGGAAACCAGCGAAATGGCCACCACACGGAGAGCGGCGACAGTAGCAGTGGCCTCCGATCAAGGAGCAGCAACCGGAACCGTGAGTCCCCCCTGACCCAGCAAGATCAGGACCCACACATGGAGGTCCTACTCCAGATCTTAAAAGAACTAAAGAGGAAGAGATCCCCTTCTCCAGACAGGGAAGCCAAAGAGTTTAAGAGGAAATCTAAGGGGACTGGAAAGGGTAAACCTGTCTCTTATACACATCTAGATGTGTATAAGAGACAGGATCAGGACCCACACATGGAGGTCCTACTCCAGATCTTAAAAGAACTAAAGAGGAAGAGGTCCCCTTCTCCAGACAGGGAAGCCAAAAAGTTTAAGGGGAAATCTAAGGGGACTGGAAAGGGTAAACAGCCCAGGAAAACCCGGGAGGGGCTGCAAGACAGCTGGACTCCCCAGAAGCCTCAGCATCAGGGGAGGACATCTCATCGGAAGGGTCCTCAGAGGGGGAGACTGCCCCAAGAAAAAAGAGAAGTAAGGGGAAAAGACTAAGGGAGGAACCCAGTGAGGAGGAGGGGGAACTAGAGGAGCAAACGTCTGACGTAGACAGCGAAGGGGGCCACTTGATGGATGGAGAACCAGAAGAACAGGAACTGGAGCTCTCCTCAGATCCAGAGAGACAATTCCCGCATAAATATAGGGAAAAAATATATGACCTAGTTGTCAAGGCCCTGCACCTGAAAGAAAAGAAGGAAAAGGAGGCCTCCTCAGCATCTTCGGATGAGGAGAGGGAATGCCTTCGAAGGGCCAGGGAGAGAGACAGGGGCATGGTTCTCGATAAGGCATATGAGAGAATCATAAAGAGAGACTGGAGACAGCCCAATAAAGCATCCAGACTGTCCAAAGCCCAGCTGAGCCTATATTCCCTGTCCAAGACCAAGAGTATGCTCCTAGCGGCCCCAAAGGTCGATTCAGTGGCAGCAGCGTTGGCCAGGAAAGTGGTCTTCCCCACGGAGAGTGAATGCTTCCCACGAGATCAGACTGATAGGGGGATTGAAACCAACCTCCGGAGAAATTTTGACGAGATAGCAACCATAATCAAGATGACCACAATGACCTCGTACTTCTTGAGGGCCCTGATGTCGTGGATCAGAAGAGCAGGTGATCCATGAGTATCTCCAAAAATGACGAGGGTCCTCTCAACCTGAATCC
This sequence comes from Sphenodon punctatus, assembly GCA_003113815.1. NCBI lineage: Eukaryota > Metazoa > Chordata > Lepidosauria > Sphenodontia > Sphenodontidae > Sphenodon > Sphenodon punctatus. The sequence goes on from QEPC01005786.1 coordinate 1,896,170, forward strand.
AACTAGCATACGCCTTCATGGCGGACTCCTCAACGGACATTTTGCACTCGGTATTGAGGGCAGCCACTTCGAATGTGGCCGCTCACCGCAGACTGGCTGAGATCCTGGAAGGGGGACAACACGTCCAAAAACACACTCATTGGCGCCCCCTACCAGGGAAGGAAATTATTCGGAATCTGCCTAGATAAGGTATTGGTGGATGCATCCAACAAAATGAAAAAATACACTTTATTTTCGCAATTTTCGTCCCTCCTTGGCATCATATAATCCAGCAGCGTCCAGAAGACCCTTCTTTCCCCACAGAGGGAACCAGCAGCGCTACAAGCCAAGATAGCAAAAGAACAAGAACTATGATGGTAAGTCAAAGCAGAGACAGGGAACTTCCCATCCCAAAACAGAAGCATGACTCGGAGGACGGAGACTGGTCTGCCCAGACGCGATTATGGGGCAGGCTTCAGTCATTCATGTCAAAATGGCAGGAAGCAACCACAGACGCATGGGTGATATACAATATCAGAAGAGGATATGCTATAGAATTCCTCGAATTATCCCAACACTACTTCAGCGTCTCACAGGTGTCAAAAGACGTAGCAAAATGCAACACGATGAACGCAGAAATAACCAGACTACACGAAATCGGTACCATAGAACCAGTGCCCGACCAAGAGCAGGGCAGGGGCCTGTACTCCGTGTTATTCCTGGTACCAAAGAAGTCAGGGGAATGGAGGGCCGTCCTAGACCTCAAGCCATTGAACCGAGTTGTCAAGGTCCAGCGATTCAAAATGGAGACACTGCAATCCATCCGACTGGCAATCTTGAAGGACAAGTGGCTAACATCGATAGACTTAAAGGCGGCGTACCTCCATATACCAGTGATGGCGACACACAGGCAATGCCTCAGATTCTATTATGACCAGGGATGCTGGCAATATCCAGCTCTTCCGTTCGGTCTGGCAACGTCTCCCAGAACCTTCACCAAGGTGCTGATCATGTTAACCGCAAACCAGAGGATGCAGGGCATAAAACTTCACCCGTATCTCGATGACATACTCCTCAGATCGTCGTCTCCGGATCAGGCACGAGAGGACACTCGCAGGACAATAGAGTACCTCCAAGAGTATGGGTTCATAATCAATTTCAAGAAAAGTCATCTCGAGCCAGCACAGGTACTGGAACACTTGGGAGTGGTATTGAACACCAAAGAAAACAAGCTGTTTCTGGCAAGTCACAGGGTGCAACACCTTAGCTCACTAATACAGCAAGTAACATCAGCGAGAAAGACGCGTCTCAAAACCTTGGCAAGCTTGCTGGGGCCATGACCTCCTGCCTGGAGATAGTGGAATGGGCCCGGTTCCACTCCAGGACTCTCCAGCGTTTTCTGCATCCCTGGCAAGACACGCTGACACAGGGAGGGAACCCATGGATCTGGGTTCCGGACTTGGTCAAGAAATCATTCCAGTGGTGGAATCAACCAGCTAGATTCCTGGCGGGAGTGCCAATCACAGAACTGGTAAGGACAACCCTGATGACGGACGCAAGCCTACTGGGTTGGGGGGCACGCACCCAGTCGCTTACAGCTCAAGGGCAATGGAAACCATGGGAACTCGAATACCACATCAGTTGGTTGGAGCTCAGGGTCAATTATCTCGCTCTACAAGGACTTGCCCTGGCACTCCAAGGAAAAAACGTGATGCTTTACACAGACAATACAGTGGCAAAAGCCTACGTAAACCATAAGGGTGGCTCCAGGTTGGAAGCCCTACACCGGATGGCGACTATCCTCATCAGTTGGGCGGAGAGCAATCTCCAATCCATACGAGCTATCCACATCGGAGGGATAGAGAACACCCAGGCCGATTGGCTCAGCAGGAAGGTGCTGGACCAAGCGGAGTGGTCGCTGCACGACGCAGCCTTCCAAGACATCACACAGAGATGGGGGAAACCGGCAGTAGACGTAGTCGCGTCGGCGACCAACACAAAGGCACAACAATTCTTCTCCAGGTACCCATGCTCAGAAGCCATACGTTTCGATGCTCTGAACAGCCCGTGGCCCCGGGCACTACTATATGAGTTTCCGCCTCTGCCACTCATTCAGAGGCTGCTGACAAAGATCAAAGCGTAACGAGCGTCAGTCATCATGATCGCACACTTTTGGCCCCGAAGGCCCTGGTTCGCAGACTTGCACAGCCTCATTCTGGAAGCCCCAGTCAGGTTACTGCACAGGCCCGATATCCTATCACAGGGGCCAGTGTTTCACAACTACCCCGACTCTCTCAAACTAACGGCGTGGAGATTGAGCAGAGAGAACTAAAAAAGTGGGGATATTCCAACAAAGTACTGAATACCATTCTCCAGTCTATACGTCCAGTAACTAGGAGAATTTACCAAAGTACTTGGGCCACCTTTGCGAGGTGGTGCGAAACTAAAACAGTCGAACCAGTCAGGGCCTCTGTTAGGGAGATCTTAGAATTCCTGCAGGAGGGGTTGGACAAGGGGTTAAAACCGAACACCCTACAGAGACAATTAGCAGCAATTGGCAGTGTGCTAGATACAGTGAGGGGAAACAAGACGTCTAAGCATCCCCACATCAGAAGGTTCTTAAGAGCCGCTAGAATTCTAGCTCCACCGGTAATCCACCAATTTCCAACCTGGAGCCTAGCAATTCTATTCAAAGATTTGACAAAGGTTCCCTTTGAGCCTCTTACAGATGCATCTCTCTACTACCTTTTGTTGAAAGTGGCCTTCCTGATAGGAATAACTTCGGCCAGGAGAGTATCAGAACTGGAGGCCTTATTGATAGAACCAAATTTCTGTATCTCCAAGGAAGAGTCGGACATCCTCAGATTAGACCCGGCATTCACTCCAAAGGTGAACACGAGGTTTCATACGGAGCAGGAAGTACTTTCACCTTCCTTTTGCCCTAATCCCTCACATCCATTGGAGAGACAATGGCACCCTCTAGATGTTAGGAGGGCGCTAAAAATTTATTTGGACAGAACAAAAGGTTTTAGGAAATCGTCTTCTCTATTTGTAGCTTACAACCCCCAGAGAAGAGGCAAAAGGGCGTCTAAAGCACTAACTGCAAAGTGGATGACGTGGTGCGTTGTAGAGGCCAAAAAGCAGAGGGCAAACATCCACCCTCAGAGGTGTTTTGCCCATTCAGTCAGAGGGGCGGTGACCTCTCAGGCCTTTAAGAATGCAGCCTCATATGGTGAGATATGTCGAGCAGCGACATGGTCATCCATACACACTTTTATGAAGCACTACAAAATTCCACTGCAAGAGTCTGCTGATGCAGCATTTGGAAGGAGAGTGTTGCAGGCAGTTCTTGAGGAGTCACATGAATCCTTGTAGGGGCCTCTTGGATAATCTGATCCTCACTCTCCCTCCCACTAGGTACGACGGGGTACTGCTTTGGTACATCCCTACTGTACAGACTGGATGACCATGAGGATCCCTGGGAGAAAATTGGGTTCTTACCTTCTGAATTTTCCTTCTGTGGGGATCCTCCTGGCAGGCCCGTCCCCACCCGGAGTGAGGCAACTCTGTGGTGGTTATATTGGCTAGTTCACGTTTGGTTTTGACTAATTTTTTACATCATTAGACCGGTTAATAGTTAGTGTGTTTTCTAGGTAAGAGTAAGGCATTAGCTGAAGGGCTACACACTACTGGGGAGCAGAGACTAGATCCGTCCAGATAGGCTCCTCAAAGTTTAGTTTGTCTGCCTCCTGCTGGATGATGGTGGGATCTACCCTACTGTACAGACTGGCCTGCAAGGAGGATCCCCGCAGAAGGAAAATTCAGAAGGTAAGAACCCAATTTTCCTATTTAAGTCAGGTTTTATGGAGACAAGGCCTAAAGACCATTTTTCTACTGCATACAAACTTTTTTGGGCGAAAAGTAGCAGATCTTGATGAGGCACATGCCCTTGCCAAGTCTTTTACACTTCAGCTACATTTGTTGTAGCAGTGTCTTCAATTAAATAAAACCATGGCTTAGTTTTTGACAGTTGGCAAACTTTGTGATTCTTACCCTGCTGCCCCCTAACTCCAAACAGTCTAAGCGGTATTGCTACAACTTTCCCTCCAGCTTCAGTGCTGGATAGGCCAGCTATTATTATTATTATTATTATTATCATTTCTATAACGCAAGTCGTGTGACCTGGTGCTGTACAGAACATAGAAATAGACGCAGTCCCTGCCTGTGGCTTACAATCTAAAAGACAAGGAGGGCGGGGGACAGTGGGAGAGACAGGGGAGAAGACAGACAAACATTCAAGCAGATGCGAAGACTCAGGTGCGTGTGCTTGGCTTGGTTACAGTCTGGTTGCAGCAGTCTTCAGAGGCGGGCAGACAGTAGGTATATGGGAACGTCTAGCAGGGATTGGGAAAGGCAGCGAGGAACAGGTGGGTCTTGAGGAGGGATTTGAAGGAGTGGAGGGAGGGGGCAAGGCGGATGTGGGCAGGGAGGGCATTCCAGGCATGGGGTACGGCAAGGGAGAAGGGTCAAAGGCGATTAGGTGAGCAGGAGAAACGAGGGAGAGTGAGGGAGGGGACAGAGGAAGATCGGAGAGCGCGTTCAGGAGTGTGTAGGGAGATTAGGTCCGAGAGGTAAGGGGGAACTTGGTTGTGGAGCGATTTGAACGTGAAAACCAGGAGTTTAAACAGGATACGTTCAGGAAGGGGGAGCCAGTGAAGAGAGAAGAGGAGAGGCTGCACATGGTCGAAGCGA
>QEPC01005786.1:1907409-1918778 GCA_003113815.1 Sphenodon punctatus
AGGGGAGAGTATGTGGGGATATAGTAGAGGAGCCCACAGGGCAAGACTCAGGAGTGCAGGATGGGATGGGATGTGAGTTGGGGGTTTGATGTTTTATATGTGTGTTTTATTGTGTTTGAGTATGTTGTTGTTTTTATTGCATTGAGCTGCCCTGGCTCTTAGAGCCTTAAGTTGATAAATAACCACACACACCCCGACTTACATTTTAAAAATTCTCATGATTTTTACGTTAATGTCATGATTTTGTCAGCCAGACTCATTGGTTTTGTCAGCCTGGGGTTGGGAGTACTGAATACATGGGCTGTTAGTATTATCCAGCCCTTGTAAAGGCTGGATAGCTAAAGGTAGGCTACACTCCATTGTAAACACTGAAACTTTCAAATGTTCCTACAAATAAACAGCTTGGACTTCCACTCTCAAAACTGCACTATGTTCTTTTAGGAGGTAGTATGGTACACACCATATTTGAAGCTGATGGAGTACGCTAATTTAAAGTTGCAACAAAGTGAATTGGTTTGTGTCATTTTCAGGGAGTCTTAACATTTTATGCAGGCCAATATCTTTCTCATTTCAGCAAGTTGTGACGCACAAATTCCCATCCATGTAGTAGCCAGAGCAGTCCATCACTCGCTTTGGATGGACTGATAATCTTTAGTGAAGGATTAAAGGGGTTATTTAAGTTTGAAAAATTAGTTCTTGTGCATGTGCACTCAAGCCAGGGATTAGTGTAAATAAAGTTGCGGAAATATAAAGCTGCACATATATAAAGCCAGGAGAGCTGCACATATATAAACACATATATGAACGGGAGATGAACAGGATTGGGGGGAGGAAGAACTGGATGCTGGGGAAGTGAACAAGGGTCTCCGTTAGTTCTTGTGAGCAATGATTGTTGCTCACGAGAACCCAAGCAAGAGTTCTCGTGAGTAATGATTGTTGCATCCCTTGTCTCTCCCTCTGTTCCCCCTTCCCTGTCTCCCCTCCCCGTCTTTTAGATTGTAAGCTCTCGGGCAGGGACCATGTCTATCTTATTCTCTGTAAAGCTCCAGGTACACCGCTGACGCTATATAAATGCTTATAATAATAATAATTATTATCTACTCCCAGCCCCTGCCAGCCAATTTGTCATAAAAAGAGGTCCTCTTCTGGACCTGCTGTTCTTATGCAGGATCCATCCAGCCGCCTTCTCTGCTCACTAAGGGGGAACTTCTTCCATGGTCTTCAGATGGTGAAGACACATGTACACGCACACATACACACACCCACCTGCTGCTTCCCCAGCCCCCTGTGTCCCCTGCCCCATCTCACCAGCCCAAAAATCTCTCAGATGGGCCACTTCAGCAGGGCAAGGTGTCTTCAGGAAGGGCACCTGCACGGAACGTTTTTGTGCTCCCAAATACTAGGGTTTCTATTCAGTTTAACTTTGCCTCCCTCCTGGCAGTTCCCTGCCAGGAGTTGGTAATGCACTCACTGTCCTCAGGGTTGGCTCCCTTATCGTCTACGTTCTTGCTCCATCTCACGATTTTGGCGGGGAAGTGAAAATAGAAGCATCTGCTGTCACAGAATGCACCTGGTGTCTGTGAATCAATATGTGATGTGAGGTGTGTCTCCCTCTGCCCCCTTGGAGCAATCCAGTGAGCCAAATATAGGACTGGATCAGCCATTACCCCCAGGGTATGCTGCCATGGGGGTGGGTGTAGCCCAGAACAGCCACTGGAATGCAGCATACACATAGTGGCTTTACGTGCTAAATGAGCCCCATGGGGCTCCTCATTGCAGCATCATGCTGTGGGGAAGCAGCGTGAACAAATGTCCACGCTGTTGTTTATGCTGCCACCCTAGCAACTCTGCCCAACAGGGAGCTCATCAAGTGGCAGCATAAACAGGTGACGCTTGAAAGCCCAGCTGGTGACCAGACACTGATTCTGTGGTGTATTTTTGACTACTCTCTGGGTCTGTGGAGGAGTATGTTCCGAGGAATAAACCTCCACAAATGCTTGTGTGACCAAACATAACGCCTCCATGTTAAGTAGCTGGAATGATGGCATGTGTTACCTGTAGAGGCACCCAATATGGCGTATGACATTGAATATGTTCTGGTCCAGGGACTGATCCCCAGCTCTGCAGGAGCCTATGCCCTGGTCCTGTTGCCACTGCTGTGGCCCTCACCAATGAGGTGGCAGCATGAGATGGAACAAGCTGTAGTGGGGAGAAAGGGGAGAGTGAATGCCCTAGGAAGGTAGAGATAGAGGTCTGGGGCCAGAGCTTGAGCAGAGCAAGCTGGGTGGAACAGCCATGGAGAATGGTGAGTGGGAGCCGGTAATGGGAGAGCAGTTGGAGCAGAGTGATCCCATTGGAGGGGTAGCAGGCTGGCAGTGGTGGGAATGGGAGTAAGGAACAGGTTGGAGGGTGTCTCTCTCTGTACCTTGAGTATGTGTACTGGAACTGTATGTATTTGTGCATGAGTTAGTGAAGCTGTGTGCATGCATGATGTGTATTGGAACTGTGTGTGAACATACTGGAATGGCATTAATGTTTGTCAGCTGGGTTTATTATATGTTTTATGTTATAAAAACTAAGTAAAACATACAAAAATAGATTATACTATAACATTTCTATTAAAACTGTTCCCTAAACCCTATCCCCACCTGCTAAAAGCCTGGCCAAAGAAACAGGATTAAATTACTTTTGGAAAATGTGTGTATCAGAGGGTTTCTATTGGAACTGGGTGTGTGCATATGTGTATGAATATATTGGAGCTGTGTGTGCATGGAGGAGCTGTGTGAAGTGTCATGAGGTGTGTGCATGGAAAAGCATGTGTCCTACCTGGCTAGACACCCCAAAATCTGTTTCAGAATGGGGCACCAAGATCCTTTAATCTGGTCCTGACCAAACACCTGCAGAGGCTGGAATACCACAGGCAGAGACTGCTGGCTGGGTGGGGAGGAGCTGGCTCAATGAATGTCTGTTTCTTGTAGTGGTTGTCCATGTCCAGCACACCTCCTTATTCCCAGTTATTACCTCACATTAAAAGCAGTCTCAGATGCAATGAATACTTCCCTAATGGCCCTTTCTTGCACATGCAACTGTTGGACCGGCTGCAGAGAGGTCTTGCAACTGCAGAGGGTAAAACAATGTCTTCCACATGCCACAAAAGTCATGGGTGTAAATAAGCATGTGGACCAGGGAGACCCAGTAGATACAGTGTACCTGGATTTCCAGAAAGCATTTGATAAGGTCCCACATAAGACTCTTGAGAAAATTAAAAAGTTATGGTATAGGAGATAGTGTCTATGGATCAGTAACTGGTTAAAGGATAGAAAGCAAAGAGTAGGACTCATTAGTCAGTTTTCACAATGGAGAGATGTAAAAAGTGGTGTGCCCCAGGGAACTGTATTGGGACCAGTGCTGTTTAATGTTTTCATTAATGATCTGGAAAAGGGTGTTAAGAGTGAGGTGATCAAATTTGCAAATGACTCCAAGTTATTCAAGGTAGTTAAAACACAAGCAGACTGTGAAGAACTTCAACAGGATCTTACGAGACTGGGTGCCTGGGCATCTAAATGGCAGATGAGATTTAATGTGGACAAGTGCAAAGTGATGCACTTAGGGAAAAATAACCCAAACTAGGAGTACACAATGCTGGGTACTAAGCTAGAAGTTACCACTCAGGAAAAGAATCTGGGAGTGATTGTGGAGAATACACTGAAATCCTCAGCCCAATGTGCAGCAGCAGTCAAAAAAGCAAACAATGTTAGGAGTTATTCACAAAGGGATAGAGAATAAAACTGAGGTTGTCATAATGCCTCTAGAGAAATCAATGGTGCGACCACACCTGGAATATTGTGTGCAGTTCTGGTCGCCCTATCTCAAAAAAGACATAGCTGAACTAGAAAAGGTACAGAGAAAGGCAATAAGAATGATAAAGGGTATGGAACGGCTTCCGTACAAAGAGGCTTGACAAGCTGGGTCTCTTTAGCTTAGAGAAGAGAAGACGGGGTACATGATAGAGGTTTATAAAATCTTGAGTGGTGTGGAACGAGTAGATAGGGAACGGTTAGTTACCCTCTCAACAGTACTAGAACTAAGGGACACTCCATGAAACTAGCTGCCGGCAGATTTAAAACCAATAAAAGGAAGCACCTTTTCACTCAATGCATAATTAACTTATGGAATTTGTTACCAGAGGACGTTGTCAAAGCCAGTAGTATAGCTGAGTTTAAAAAAGGACTGGATAAGTTCTTAGAGAGTAGGTCCATCAATGGTTATTCACCAAGTAGCTTACGGGATGAACTACTGTTGGTTCTTCTCCCATGCGATTGAGATTAGCCACTGTCGGAGGACAGGATGCTGGGCTTGATGGACCATTGGTCTAACTCAGTACAGCATTACCTATGTTCTTACATTCTTAACTGCAGAGGGTAAAACAGTATCTTCCATATGCCACAAATGTTATGGAAACCTGGTCATTCCAGTCCAAATCAATGACACTTTATTGGCAGGACGTGTCGTACAAGTGTTGCTAAACAGAAAAGGACAGACCTCTCAGGTTGCTGTGAGGGAACATGTGACCTATCCAGGATGGAGCTTTGATCCCATGTCTGTCATTCCTGATCGGTCAAAATCAAAAACTTCAGAATAGGCATTTTTGCCGGAAAACGAACCCACTAAAACTGATTAATATCTTAAGCCTATAATCAATGAAAGACACACAAAAATCCTACTGCTAGAAGTTGGAATGTTTCAAAATACACACTAGCTAACTTCTTTCACAATGCTTTATTTATTTATTTACAAGTGAGTTTCAGGTCAAGCCACTAACACACACAGGTGAAAAGGTAATGCGGTGTTAACCAAAGAGAAAACTGGAAAAGAAACAAACAAACAGAGTTTCAAAAACAAGTCTTCCTAGTGTCTCTCCTATTCAGCATTTTAGCTTTGTCAAACAGATCTCTTCACATTTTGAATCAGAGGTTTGCCAAGCACATATTAAAATACATCAAAGTACATGACAGCAGGTAGGGAGGGGCCTGATGCATGTAGAAAGTCAGTGAGACTTCGTGATTGGAAAGGTTCCCCCTTCTCCTCCCCTCCTTGCTCCAGAGTTTGTATTTCTAGGCAAGGATAGTGAGCATGCTGGCACAATCAGTCAGACAGAGTGGAAACGGGCACAGTATTCGTCAGTCAGAATGGGGAGTGGTTCACTGGGACAGCTAGCTATGGTGAGCAACATCTACAGATGCATTGGACAGTCCTTCATTCTCTTTCGTGTCCCGGCAGAGCATACCTCAATCACAGTCGGACTTGATTGTCCTTCTCTGAGCCATGCCAAGCAATGCGGCTGAGAGAGGGGTAGGGGATAAGGTGCTTGACTTTGGTCCTGGGCAAGTCACAACCTGTCAGCCTCAGTTCCCCATCTGTAAAATGGGAATGTGTGTGTCTCTCCCCGTGTTCCTCCTCCCCCTTGTCCATCTTAGATTGTAAGCCCACTGGGCAGGGACCTGTCTCCAAAATCTGTGACTAAGTGCTGTGTATGCCTAACAGCACTACAGAAATGATGTGGAGGAGGAGCAGGTCTTAGTGGAGAGAAGGGATAAATGAAAAGCAATGCTTGTATTGTATCCGTGTGGAGTGTCTGCAGCTGCGGTGAGCTTGGGGGAAGGGAGTGTGGACTGGAAGCCCCAGAGCTCATTGGCTCTTTCTCTCTGCTTGCAGGTGTATATTCAGGGGCTGGGACCCCTTTGGGCGTCAGCCCTTTGGATCTCGCCCTTCGGCAGGCGCCCAAGAGTGTCGCCCATTGGCCAGGCCCATTTGCTGGGGACGCAGTGGCAGTGCCCTACCTCCTGTCGTGTCCAGGGCAGAGCTGTTGGAGGACAGGATACGTGGCTATCAAGAACACCAACAGAGGAATTCCCTATATCAGCAAGACCAACGTGGCCGGAGTGGAGTTTTCCATCAGGACCTCTGAATTGTTTCTGGGGTGAGTCGGAACACTGCCCACCCCTGCTGTCTGTTGGAGTATTTAGCCAGGACCTGCAGTGGCATGGGACCCTGGTTTGGAGTCGGGAGAGTGAGGGTAGGAGGTTGGACTCTCACTGACAGTGCTGCTTAGGGAGAGCCGTTTGAGACTGGTGACAGCTGAGCGGACAGCGTGGCACATAGTCGACCAGAGAGACAGTGGATTATGCTCTGGAACTATTATTTTCTCTGATAGTTTTCACCTGTGCTCACAGTGAGTCGAAACACTCCCACCCCTGCTGTCAGAGCATTCAGCCAGGACCTGCGCCTTGTGTGCGCTGCTTTAGGCGCTGGCCGCGTGCTGGCCAGCCCACTTTAGTGGAGCTTCTATATGGTATCTTTTGTCTCACGGGGATCAAGTTATATTGTCCTGCTGATAGATCTCTTCAGACAGTGTTATACTATCCCATCAAAATTGCATCCTGTTGAAGTGTTATAAATCCTAGATTGCCGGGACAATTACTTGGAATTATGGAACTTAGGTCATGTGGAAGACGCTCCTTTATTAGTTTAGCCACTGAGATAGAGCAGGCTGAGAAGCTGAATAAGGGTCCAGTTCAATCCAAGTGGACCCATTTTTTCCCCCCTGCTCCTCTTGTGGCAACTGATGTGGAGCTCCCTAATGAGGGTGCTAAATCTTGTCCCGAAACTCACTTTCCCACTTCTTATCAGGCAATGGATGTAGCTGATTTAACTAGTCAAATTGCTAATATATTCCACTAATTAAAGATGGTCACCAAGAAATTGGATGACCATGTAGCCAGACAGGAAATTAATATGGACACTTGTTTTAAAGAAGTGGAGGAAAAGTTAGACCAGACTTATGATATGTTATTCTCTATGAAAGTTCTGGTCGGAGGGTTATGGATGCCCTATTTAAGGCAAGATGCAGCTCCTCAAACGGCAATTGATCCTCCTAATATTCAGGTGTCACAGCGTAGTGGGAAAGTACTTCCCTCCCCTCTTATATCTGAACCACAGATATGCAGCTCTCAGACAGCTGCAAAGGCGACTTTGGGCCCTTCTCTGATTGTTATCCCTGATAATAAGGTGTCTTCTGGAAGCTTTTCGTGTCTAACAACAAAGGTCGACCGAGCAACTTCCCCGTTAACCCTCAAGGAAGTTTCTCTTATAGAGATGCGGGGGAATTCTGTGACCATGATTACAAACTCTGGTGAGACGGGGGGAGTATTATCTGGGAAATCTCTGGGTCAGACTTCTCTAGATAAAGGATTTCCTCTTAGGAGTACCCGACTAATACTCCAAATATGTTAGCACTGTCTAAAGTGTGGCCACAGGACACTAGTGAGAAATGGGCCCCAACCATTCTTTTTCATTTTAACAGAAGAAGATGATTTAGATTTTTAACTGCCAATCTTCTGACTCTGGGTCCTTTTTTAGATTTCATACAACAGACTATGAGAGTGAATATTAACGGCAGGGAGGTAGCTGGCGTCTCTCCTCTTTTGAGTAGAGGCCAGTTCCTGAGGTGGGAATTATCATTTGGATCCATGGAATTGGTATCTCAATTATGGGCCTTATGGAAGTACTTAAGGGCCTCAGGGATCTATATTCAGAGGGTCGAAAACACCTTGGCTCACTCCATTCTTCATTCCCACTCTGCTGTCTGTCTGGGTTCTATGAATGTGCTGTCCACTGCTTCTCAGCCTAGTAACGCCCTACCCGAGATACATCCTGAATTCGTTTCAGAATGGGATTTAGTGGATATTGTAGGCAATTCTCATTCATCCAGCTCTTTAGTTGAGGTCAGTTCGGCAAGGACTCTGATTTCCTGCTCCAACGCTTCCCATAAGGCATCTGATTATACCCTGGAAAACGATAGAATTACCTATTGTCAGCGTGCTGGATTTGTGGTGAACTCTAAGCTTGGCGCCCCCTCCTCTATTTAACTTTATAGATCCGGATCCCTCATGGGTGGGGAGGAATATTTCTGCTACTGTGTCGTACCCCCCTTCACATGTCGAAGCAGATTTCTCCACTACGGAGCAGATAGCTGTTTCAACCTGACATACAGGAAGTTCCTCCCTTTCCTGTCTCTCATGGAACATCGAGGGTATTAGGGTTAGGTCAAGGGATGTAGACTGGGTAAATTTTATATCGAGCAATCACATAGTTTGCCTGCAGGAAACTTGGCTTGCTGAGAACGAAGTAGACTTTCTCCTTCCTGTTTTTTTTAGCTACGCTGTCAGGCTAGGAAAGGCCGCCCCTCAGGAGGTGTAACACTTATTTCTGATGCCATAAATGCGGATGTTTCCCGAAAGGCAACAAAGTTGAGTAATTGCCTGCCTCTTCGGGTTAGGCTTCCGAGGATTGGCGATCTCTTAATCATTAATGTGTACGTGCCGCCTGAATCTTCATTGTACTATACACCCACATTCTGGGACAAATTTAGCGAACTGTTAGAGTCTCTTACTCAAGAATACCCTGAGGAGAGGCTGTTCATTTTGGGTGACTTTAATGCAAGGGCGGGCAACCAGCCTTTGGATTCTGTCAATTCCCATTTGCAATCGTACTTAAGAATTCCTTCGCGGGCCTCTATGGACGCAATAGTCAATGGGCAAGGTAGGGAACTTTGCCAACTTATTCTATGACAGGGTCTTTTGATCATTAATGGTAGATCCCCTTCAGATCTACAGGGGAATTTTACTTACAATTCAGTATTAGGGGCAAGCGTTATCGACTATGCCCTAACCTCCCCAAGTAATTTTTCTCTTATTTGTGATTTTAGGATTTTGGTTCGACCTGAAGGGAATCATTACCCTATTTTGTTGGAGCTGGGAGGGATAGATGCGTGTGAAGTTCAGGGTCCCTCTCTCCCTAGCGTAGAAAATGTACAACTTCCAGTGAAATGGACTACACTAGTCTTAACTCAAGTGTCTTATCTACTCTATTCTCCTGCCTGTACAGCACTGCGTGATGACCTTTTGGCCACGGAAGACTATGCGTCTGTGGGTCCTCTTTTGGACTCCATGATGGATATTCTTTTCCCTTATATTACCAAAAAGCGCCCGGTATTTTCTCAGACTGGGCGCCCTACGGTTAGGAATAGATGGTACGATCAGGAGTGCAGGGACGCCAAGGTGGCTGTAGCTAGGGCTAGAAGATCGTGGAGCAGACTCCATTTATGGAGCGATTAGGAGATGTTTCTCAAAAAAAGGAAGGCGTATTATCACCTTCTGAAGGAGAAAAAGGCCCATAACACGGCTCAAATATGGACCGAAATACAAGTGGCAGCACAGACAAACAATTCGAGCCAATTTTGGAAGCTGATTAACTTGGTGAGACCCTCGTATATAGAAGATGAGGCTTGGGTATCCTTTTATAGGAAGTTGTACCAGGACTCTTGTTCAGAGCTAAGCCAGGAGGAGTCCCCCCGCCCCCTTTTTTTTCCCCCGGCAGACTTATATAACTCTGGACAAGAACGGTCTGTTTTTCGGATTAGAGAAAGGGAAGTAGTTGAGTCTATAAATAAACTTCGCCCTGGCAAGGCACCAGGCCCTGATGGTATTTCCCCAGAACTGTTAAAAGATAATCCAGGTTGGTGGGCTCCAGTCCTGGCGAAATTTTTCACAGCCATCAATGTGCTCCATTTATTACCCTGCTCTTGGGTCCCTAGCAATTATAGTACCCATTTTCAAAAAAGGAAGCCCCACTGACCCTGCCTGCTATAGGCCCATTAGTCTCTTATCAATATCAAGTAAATGATACACTTGAGCTCTTTTGAGTGAGCTAGAGCAGTGGGTCCACATGTATTCCCTTCTAGCAGAGGAGCAGTCGGGGTTTTGTGTGAACCGATCAACCTCAGATAATTATTTTGTCTTATCACATCTTATTGATAAGTATGTTCGTATAAGGAAGGCCAAACTATATGTAGCATATATAGATCTTGCTAAGGCCTTTGACTCTGTTTCACGGAGACTTTTGTGGCAGAAATTGATTCAGATGGGAATTGATCGAGGCTTGCTGACATTGATAATGTCTCTTTACGAACATACGAAGGCGGTGGTCAGGGTGGACTTCGATGGTCGTATAACAGACTCTTTCCCACTACAGAGGGGAGTAAGACAGGGATGCCTGTTGGTGCCGCTACTCTTTTAACCTCTTTATTAATGACGTCGTTCAAGCGGTGGCAGATAATCACACAACCCCCCCTCTTATACAGACAAAACCTATTTCATCGTTGCTTTACGCAGATGATATTGTTCTTCTTTCTCAAACAGGCCAGGGCCTCCAGCAATGCCTCGACACCTTGAATAACTTCTGCTGTTGTAATCAACTTGCAGTCAATACTTTTAAATCTAAAATTCAGATTTTTGGTACAGCTCGAAATAAGTATAAATGGAGGATTGGATCTCAAGAAGTATTTCAGGCCTCACATTATTCTTATTTGGGTATTATAATTTCAAGCTCTCAAGCTTGGAAGGCAAACTCAAAGACCTGGGTTGCAAAGGCTTACCAATCATCAATGGCAATACTTCGGATGAATCGAGAAATGCCTGTCGCTCCCTTAGATCAGATTCTCTCAATTTTTGAAGCTAAAGTTTTGCCTCCGCTTCTCTATGGAGCAGAGCTGACCTGCTTTAACAATAGGGCAAGGGAAGAGTGTCCGCAAAACCTTTTTTTAAGGTCTGTTTTGACAGCCCCCAGAGCTTCCCCCCTCCCTATGCTTCATCTAGAGACGGGTGTGGTGTCAGTTAAGTCGTGAGCTCTTTGTAGAGCACTGCTATACTGCCTCAAATTAAAGCAAGGGATGACCTCGGTACTAGCCTCCCAGTGCTATAACAGCCCAGGCTGTGGCGGGGAGTGTGTTTCGGCAGTTACATCTTGTCCGGTGGCTTCGGCTGTATCTCTGACTCCGACCTTGCCACTGTCATCCATGCTTTCATCACCTCGAGGCTGGATTACTGCAACGCTCTCTACGTGGGGCTGCCCAAGAAGCTGGTCCGGAGGCTGCAGCTGATGCAGAATTCCGCGGCCCGTCTCCTTACGGGGGCAGGTTGCAGGGAGCACATGACACCAGTGCACTGGCTGCCTATAAAGCACCGGGCCAGGTTCAAGGTGCTAGTTTTAACCTTTAAAGCCCTTCATGACCTGGGCCCTACTTATCTGCCGGACCACCTCACTCCCCATGTGCCTGTGCGACCCTTGAGATCGGCCGTGAGAGCCTCTTTGGAGGGTCCCCAGGCGAGGCGGGTTGCCACCAATGTTAGATCTTTTTCGGTGGCCGCCCCTGTGCTGTGGAATTCGCTCCCGGAGGAGGCTCGGTTGGCTCCCGCTCTCCTGCTGTTTCGGCGTGTATGTAAGACCTGGTTGTTCCGTCAGGCTTTTGG
>QEPC01005786.1:1921851-1958625 GCA_003113815.1 Sphenodon punctatus
CCCCCGTGCCCCCCGCTTCCCACTCCCCCCGGGCCCCGCATTTACTCACTGCCAGGCCAGCTCCTCTCCTCCTCCATTGCAGGCAGCGCCGGGATCCTCGCCTCCTGCTCCCGCGCACTGACTGTTCAGGCCCAAACTGGCTCCCCCTCCCTCCCTCCCAGAGTCGAGTCAAAGTCTGACTTGAGAGGGAAGGAGGGGAGGGGAGGCTAGCTGCGCAGCTAGCCACAGCCACAGCCAGAGGGAACAGCGAAGTCCATACCCGGGTGTGTCTGTTTGGTGCCCGGGTAGGGACTTTTGCCCTGCCCTACCCCCTGCAATGAAATAGTGCCCCCTGCGGCACTATTTCATTGCAGGTTCCCTTTATGTAGAATGGACGGCGCTTCTAGCTGCCCACTTCGCATAAAGGGAGAACGCTTCCCTTTTATCCCTGCAGGCTTCCTTAGTCCACTCCTAAGGAAGCCTTTGGGGTGTGTGTGTATAATTTTCACTGGTTATATGCGTGCGCACAACCAGTGAGAATGTTCGGAGCCATCTCAAAGAACCTTGTTTTAGAGGCACTGACCTTCTGAAGGTTCAGCTACCTCTAAACATCTTTGAGATGGCTCCGAATATTCACTGCGGTGCACGGACAGGCGGAGGGGAGGCAAATTTTTTTTTTAAAAAGCCGTTGGGGTGCCCTGGGCCATGGGGGGCATTGCCCCTGATGCCCTAGGGGGCACACCGCCCCATGTGTAGTTAGAAGAGAGGGCCAAGGGTGGAGCCCTGGGGAACCCCAACCGAGAGGGGTAGGGAGGAGGAGGGGGAGGAGTTAGGAAGAGATTCATTGATGGAGTGGTCAGAAAGGTAGGAGGAGAACCAGTCAAGGTCAGGGTCCCAGAATCCCAGGGAGTGAAGCAATTCAAGCAGGAGCGAGTGATCAACAGCGTTGAAGGCAGCAGAGAGATCAAGAAGGACAAGAATAGAGTAAAAGCGGTTGGATTTAGCCACAAGAAGATCATTGGTGATCTTAGCCAGAGCGGTTTCAGTGGAGTGAAGGGGGCGGAAACCAGATTGGAGGGGGTCAAGGAAGGAGTTGGCGCAGAGGAGGTCGAGGCAACGGGAGTAGACAACACGTTCAAGGAGCTTGAAAGCAAAAGGGAGGAGCGAGACAGGATGGTAATTAGAGGGTTCAGAGGGATCCAGAGTGGACTTTTTGAGAATGGGGGAGACAGTGGTGTTTAAAGGCAGAGGGGAAGGAGCTGGTTGAGATGGAAAGGTTGATTATGTACAGGAGGGGAGGGGCGATGGTGGAAGCAATGGAGGTCAGGAGGCGGGAAGGAATGGGGTCCAGGGGCAAGTGGAGGGGTTGGAGGAAGAGAGCAGGAAGGAGACTTCCTCAAGGGAGGCAGGAGGACAGGAGAGAGGTCAGGGGAGGAGGGAGGGGTGGGGAGTGGGAGGGGGAGGGGACTTGGAAGCGATATCCAGGTTCATCTTGTCAATCTTAGAGGTGAAAAAGAGAGCAAGATCCTGAATGGAGAGAGAAGAGTGGGGGAGGAGGATAGGGGGGTTTGAGAAGGGAATCAAAGGTGGAAAAGAGGCGGCGAGGGTTCTGGGAGCAGGACTCAATGTGGGAGGCATAGTACTGCTGTCTAGTGAGGGAGATAGAGTTGAGCGATAAGAGGCAGAATTTGAAGTGGAGGAAGTTGGCGTGAAAGCGGGATTTATGCCAGAGGCGTTGAGCAGCCCGGGTGCAGGAGCAGAGATGGCATTTGTGGGGGTGAGCCAAGGGCGAGGGTTACGGGAGTGAGCTGGGCGGGAGGAGAGGGCGGGCAAGGGAGTTGAGGGTGGAGGTGAGAGAGAAATTGAAGGTGGCGATGGCAGAATCGGGGAAGGGAGAGGAGAGGACTGAGGGGAGGAGGCAAAGTCCTGGGGAACAATGGCTTGCAGATCATGGAAGGGACGGGGAGATGGGGAAGAGGAGGGGGAGCAGTGGGAGAGGTTGAAGGAGGCAAGGAAATGGTCAGAGATGGGATGGAGTTCGAAGGAGAGATCGGAGACAGAGCAGTTCCTAGAGAACATGAGATCAAGGGAGTGACCATCAGTGTGGGTGGGGGAGCAAGTCCAGAGGTGGAGATTAAAGGAGGAGGCTAAGGAGAGGAAGCGAGCGATGTAAGGTTGGGAGGGTGCATCAACATGGATATTGAAGTCGCCAAGGATGTGTGGGGATGTTGTCAGAGAAATAGGGTGACCCAGGCCTCGAACTCAGAGAGAAAGGAGAGGGAGCCGTGTGTGTGTGTGTTAGATAACAGCAACATGGAGGTGGAGAGGGGAAGTAGAGGTGGACGGAGTGAGCCTCAAAGGAGAGCAGGGGAGGGAGGGGTTGAAACTAGCAGGAAGAGGCAAGGAGGAGGCCTACGCCACCACCCCAGCCTTCGGTTCGGGGCTGGTGGGAGAAGGAGAGACCTCCGTAGGAGAGGGTGGCAGGCGTGACAGAGTCAGTGGGGGAGAACTAGGTTTCAGTGGGGGTGAGGAGGTGAAGGAAGCGAGAGAAGAAAAGATCATGGATATAGGGGGCTTTATTAGCAGAGGAGCGACAGTTCCAGAGGTAACAGGAGAACGGGAGCTGATCAGGGGGGAGAAAGGGAATGGGGATAAGATTAAGGGAAGGGGGGCGATGGGATCGGAGGGAGATGGGCACTGGGGCAGGGGGCAAGAAGTGGTGGGGGGCAGGAGGAGGTGTGGGGATGGTGGAGTGAGATGATAGGCTTAGTGGGAGGCAGGAGGAGAGGGGAAAGAAGTAGCAGAAGGAGCAGGTGAGAGGGTATGGAGAGGGAGGGGAAGAAGGGATGAGGGGGTGAGAGAGAAGGACAGGCATCTTGGTGGGTTGGTTACAGGGGGGAGGGTCTTGAGGTTGTGAAGATCGCCGCCTCCGTCTGCAAATGGCCCCGCCAACGGCTCTTTGCCCTTTGTGCCGCCCTCTGGGCAGCCCCTTGGTTAAGACCCTGTACCTGGAATGGGGTTGTTAATTGACTGTTGTTAATAAAGAAGTTTTGTTTAAATGGGAAAATGAAAAGAGAGAGTTCTTCAATCCTGCCAACTCTACCCTAGGGTTGCCATACTTGCCCTTTAATCCAGGATGCTTATGAAAAATACATGGTGCAGAGCTGCATTGGTTCCAGTGGAGCCCTGCACTGACTGGAACCAATGCAGCCCCACACGACATATTTTACATAAGTGTCCTGGATTAAACAGGCGGTATGGCAACCCTACTCTACCCTAAACCTCAAGATCTACATGTATCACAGACTAAGAGGAAAAACTGTACAGCAGTCCCTGTCAAAACCTTACCAACGCATCACTGGTTGGTAGTGATACTGGCGCTTTGTGCTGTCACTGCTGCTATAGAAACAATGTGTCAACACAAGTGAAAATACCATCAGACAGAAGAAGAGCATGGAAAGTTGAGAGAGGAGGCAACATCTGGAGACTGGCAGGGTCATCAAAGCAGCTCAACTGAAAGAACAATACTCTATGGTCCTGGGTATAGTTCCCCTTCCCTATCACAAAAATGTCTTAGGAAATTGACTGGTTACACAGCCAGGTAGGGTTGTGTAGAGGTCTCTCTACAGCCCTGATGGACAAAAAGACCAGGACCGTAAAGTGATCTGTTTTGTCGATGTCTCCAAATTGAACATAAAGGACAAAGATCGAATGGCAAAAAGAGCTGCTAGCCAATCCAGCAACATCTCTGACCTTTCCAATGAACTTGATCTGGGGAATCTGGAGGAGAAGGAGGTCATTGTGATAAAGGACAATGAAAAAAACAATCAATCAAATACCGAAGGAGCAGTGTGCCTTTTCAAACAAGGTTTGACCAAAGAACTCAACCTTGTGAGTTGGCTCAATAATGACCTTCAGAAATATGCAGTTGGACTCCCAACATGCACTGACCCCTTCCGATTCCCCTCGTAAACACAACAGCTTCAACAATCCATCAGCTGCT
This sequence comes from Sphenodon punctatus, assembly GCA_003113815.1. Classification (NCBI taxonomy): domain Eukaryota; kingdom Metazoa; phylum Chordata; class Lepidosauria; order Sphenodontia; family Sphenodontidae; genus Sphenodon; species Sphenodon punctatus. The sequence continues at coordinate 1,925,834 of QEPC01005786.1, forward strand.
GACAGGATGTCCCAGAACAGTGACACATCTTTCAGGGGTGCCAGTGGCCAAAGAGGAAATATGGATGAGCTTTCATACTACGCCAATAAGCTCTGCTCTTTGGTTGTTCAAATGCCACACAAAGAGATTTATTTATTTTTATTTATTTATTTTATAAATTTCTACCCCGCCCCTCCTGCAACGCAGCTCGGGGCAGCTTCCATCATAAAACACAATAAAATACAATAAAATCAATCTAAAACAATCAAATACTTTAAATATTAAATATAAATATAAATATAAATATAACAGGGCTAGACAAAAACCATAAAACAAATGGGTGGGGGACTAAAATCTCCCTACCCACCCTCCCTCCCAAAGGCCTGGGCAAACAGCCAGGTCTTACAGTTTCGCCGAAATGTTAAAAGGCTAGGGGCCAGGCGGGCTTCCTCCGGAAGGGAGTTCCACAGCCGCGGTCCCACCACCGAGAATGCCCTCTCCATCGTGGCCCCCCCGCTTAACACGGGGGACCTCCAGGAGGGCACCCCCGGCAGACCGCAGGAGCCGCTTTGGGGCGCGAAGGGCGAGGCGGTCCCTAAGGTATGAGATCAAGGATAAATTGGAAGGGGGTGGTAAATATGTACACCAGGCAATTAATCCTCGCAGTTCTCTGAGCGCAACTGGATCACACGATGCTGTTGATGCTGCCTATGATTCCTGCGGTAAACTTCCATCGTCTAGGTCTTCTCAAGAGAGAGCTTCCAGGAGGGATGATCCAGGCAAAAAAAATCCCTCTTTTATGGGGAGATGTCACATCAAAATGGCAGCATTAAATTTATTTAAGCTTAGCTGAAGGCCATCACTTGACAAACAACAAACCTAACAACAATAAAAAAACATACATGAATAAAGACTAGTTAAGAAAACCATTAAAAATGGTAGTTCCAAGTTATTTTAAAACTAGACTATACAGCATCTTATGAGTCTTCCCCAATCCATGGGAAGGCCTCTAGAAGATTCCCTAAAAGGCAAGCGGGCGCCCTAATTAGCCCTGTAAGTCCATTTAGCCAAGACTTACATCCAAAGGTCCTGCTAAGGACTTAAATTTCAAAAACCTATTCCTCAAGACAAAAGCTCGGATCAAAAAAGCCATTACATCCTGGGAAAACTCAGGGCCAGTCAATGCATGATAAAGCACAGCATATTTCGTCCTACTGGGGTATTTATAGAGTAGTTCAGAAAGAAATTTGCTTCTGATTTCATCACACATCCGGCAAGAGAAAAGACATGATGAGTTGATTCCACTTCCGTAAAATCAAACGGACATAACCTTTCCTCCTATTTTATCCCCTGTAGGCGCCCTTGAAGTATATTTGTGGGTAGGGCATTTAAATGAGTACAAAGCATCAAGTACTTTCCCTGCGCTGTGCTCCTCTGGCGCTGGAAGGTAGGTAATATAGTCTCGCAAATGCAAAGACTGTCTGACAATAGCTATATCATTTTGCCTAGCCATATCCCGGACTGCACCGGATATCCGTGCAGTCCGGGATAGCCATATCCCGGATCTAGTTAGGACTGCACTTCTTACATAACCCAAGGGCTGAGCCGAAAAATATTCCTCAGAAAAACCCAGGGAATTAAGGAGTGCAGTCAAGGCCAGCGCCCATGGATCCTTGTACTCATCCTTAACATAATAAGCCAATAAATCCCGCTGACCTCCATTATGAATTTTTAGCCATAATTTGAGTGCTGCTTCCAACCCCACTTGATCCCAGCTCATCTGACCTGCCTCGAGCCACACTGCAGCAGCTGGGGTTCCTAATGGAATCCTCAAAAGTTTTCTAAAAAATTTAAATTGGAGAGCTCCCAGGTTTAATTTAATCAAGGGGGCCCACAGCTCGGCTCCATATAAAATTTTAGCCTTAATTTTAGTATTACATACTTGGATTGCTGGAGCTACAGCCAGCCTACCTGTGTTGTAAAAGTACCTAGCAATTGCCCTAGTTATTGCTTTAGAGGCATCCATGGCCCTTAGGAGATGGATATTCCACCTTCCTGTTTCCTGAAAGTGAAGACCCAAATACTTAAAGGATAAAACCTGCTGAATTGGGTTACCCCCAATATCCCAGCCATAGACCTTTCTGGAGTTGGAAAACACAACAACCTTGGATTTATCATAGTTAACAACTAATGCATTAGTCTGGCAATAGTTGGCAAATTCATTTAGTTGCCTCTTAATACCAACTCTGGTCTGAGACACCAGAGCCAGGTCATCGGCAAATAGTAGACCGCCCACTGCCCTATCTGCCAACTTGGGCGGGTGAAACCTTGCCTTGGCAAGCATGGGTATGAGGTCGTTAATAAGCACGTTAAACAGTGTGGGGGCCAGGACATGATCCCTGCCTGACCCCCACATTTGTTAACACCTTCCTAGTCACATGACCAACTCTGTCTACCCTGATCTTTAATGAGGAATTCAAGTATAATTTGTAAATTAGGAAAAGCAGTCTTCGATCAACTGTAGTTCCCAAGAGCTTCTTCCAGAGCAACTGTCTACTAACCGAATCAAATGCTGCAGCAAGATCCAAAAATGCAACATAAAAAAGATGATTCGTGGCCCTATATTTCTTTATGAGATGGTGAAGCATTAAGCAGTGCTCAACTGTTGAATGAGACCTCTGAAAGCTGACTTGCTCCGGACATAGGATTTTGTTATCCGTAATCCAGATATTAAGTCTCATTAAAAGCACCTTAGCAAATAACTTGCTCACCACACTTAATAAACTTATAGGCCTGTAATTGGAAGGATTCGAATGAGACCCCTTTTTATAAATAGGGATCACAGTAGTGAATCTCCAGGAATCTGGCAGAATCCCGCTTTTAATGATGGAATTAAATAAAGCAGTGAGCATTGGAACCCACCAATCTAGATGGGACCGAATACATTCTATCTGGACATGATCAGGACCCGGAGCTTTATTGCTTTTAAACGTACCTATATGATAAACCAATTCCTCTCCCTCAAGTAGAGGCCACTCGGGCATATCATCAAGTAATCCATGAGTAAGCCAAAGAGTACTCATCAGGTATAGGTTTTAGAAAGTGTTTCCTAAAATACTGCTCTCATGTGTCTACTAGGATTGGATACAATGGCTCCAAGGGTACCCTATGGATAGCGCTATTCACCAGTTTCCAAAATTGCCTAGAGTCATTGCCTTGCACAGCCCTAAGCATTTTATTCCAGTTTCTCTTTTCTCTCAGCAATTTAGCATAAGTCTTCTTTTGGACACAGAAAGCATGAAGAAGATCATACAGATGACTCCTCCGGTAGGCCATATAGGCTCTAGCCATATTACACTTTGCTCTCCTACATTCATAGTCAAACCAAGGTTGGTTATTCGTTCTAACTTCCCATGGATGCCCCCTATTTTTATCTGAGAGCAAAAGATCCTGGAGAGAAGTAATTAATCTGTTATAGGAGCCAATTTGCTCCTTACTCCCTGGAGCTCTTAGCACTTGGTCCCAAAGATCTACATATTCCTGCTCCTTAACTATGCCCGCTAACTTAGTTGTTAAGGAAACATCCCATTTATGGGAGGAACAAATTTCCAGCTGGGAAGAACTGCACACCATGCCTTCTTGGAGCACAAGTTGCTGACCAAAACCTATGGTAAGAGTCAATGGCAGATGGTCACTCAGGGTAATAGAATTAACCTTAAAATCTTTTACCCTGCTCAAAACATTAACAGAAACTGCCATATAATCAATAACACTGGCCCCATGTACCCCTAAATGGGTAAACTCCCCGTCAGGATCAGAAAATCCTGAGCCATTTAGTATTGAGAGAGAGAAGTCTTGAATCATGGCAGCATATCTTAACCCTGCAGCATTAATCCTCAGGTCCCTTGAAACCCGTTCCTTAAGGCCAATGCTATTTAGGTCCGGAAAAGAAATTCCATGCTTTCCCAAGGCACAATTATTTGGCCCTAGTCTGGCATTAAAATCGCTTAATAAAATGAAATTGGCTTTGAGATACTGGCCGTGGAGATCCTTCAGTGCATTTTGTAAGATTTCCCAAGCTTCATCATTATAGGAACACGAGTTAGATGGTGGAACATAAACATTTACAAAAATGTAAGTATCCTGACCCAATCTCAAAAGTACTGCCAAGGCAATTGGAGGCAGGACCAAGATACATTGAAAATCATTGGCCCATTCCATTGCCACCAAACAAGCCAAGCCACCTTTGGGGCGACCACCATGTAATGAGGCCTCTGCCACCAAGGAAAAGACCATGAAATTTGGAAGGTCCAATGGAGCGACTTCCCATGTTTCCTGCAAACACATTACATGAAATTGGGTGGAAAAGGGCAAAACGTCATTAGATTGAACTGACCTCGTCCACCCTGCAATATTCCAAGCACAAACACTTAAACTACCCACATCATGGCACACCCTATGTCATTGGGGGCAATCCCCCATGGTCTGGAGCACATATCTGCTGCAAATCTGGACAAGGTATGGAAGAAAGAGCTTGCCCAACCTCTATTAGCTCATGACCAACCACTGACCTTTTGGGATTATAGGTTCCCCTAATTCTAATTTCCCCTGGTCTAAAGGATCCCCTTGCTCAAAGGAGGGAACTCTCTCTCCCATAGGTAAGGCACCTGGGCCCCAACACTCTGGGCTTGCTTTACAAAGTTATTTACCCGCTTTGGGATTAAGATCCCTTCTCCAGCCACTAGATCCTGTGCAGGGTTGGTCAACTGACATAAATCCTGCAACATCCTTAACCTACTAAGGATTATACTCTGTTGGATCACTGGGCGGGTATGAAATGCAGACTTCCAAAGAGCACCCTGTTTAATAGAAATTATTAAACAGGTCCCAAGCGGAGACAAAATAAAAAGGGAATATCACAACCAGGGGGAGTAGGGGACATGGTCTTAAGAAGGAGCACAAAAGGTAAGGGATCCTCCGACAGAAGGGTACCAACCGGCAATACTTGTTCCACGGAGCCAATATCACTAGGCCTCAGTGGGCTTACTAAAGTCTCTACCCTTCCAGGTCCCGCCCCACCCAACTCCATCATTTCCAATAGTTCCCCTCGGGGGGAGAGGAACATAATCTCCTGCCTCTGCTCTAGACCTCCTTCCTTATGTTTGTAAGTATCCCCACATCCAGCCAGATCAATAAGGGGTGGAGGGGCCACAAGCCCCGGGACATATGTTCGTGTGACAATAACCCCTCTAGAAGATAAGAACTGTCTAGCAGCCATGATATGTGCAACCACACTAGGGTTCCTAAAGTGAATTACCAAGCGGGAACCATGGTCAACTGGGGGCAAAAAATAAAAAGCGGGCAATGTCATGAAGTCGTAATCTAACTTGTAGGAGAATAGCCAGATTCCTCTGAATTAGATATTTGGATGACCAAGCAGGTCTGCCCCCACTCGGCAGAGGACAGATTGTTAATAAAACTTCATTAGGATCCGGGTTCATTTGAATCCTCCCTCTACTAGGTGTATTACTACCCAAGGGAGCCATCCCCCGCAAGGGCTGATCTAGCCTTGACACAAATGTGTTCCGATCCAGGGGCTGGGGGATTAAATCTTGAGACTGTGGGATCAAAGAGGGTGGAGATAGGGCATATAGATGGGCCACCATAGTTTTAACATCGGCCGCTAATTCCTGAACCTGCTTAAAACCTTCAACCATCGCCCCCTTTATCTTGGAAACACCTTTAAACAAATTATCCACAGTACAACCGATCAAGAAACATTGAGCCACCCATTTTTCCATAGAAGTCTTTAACCCTTCCGGATCCCCCGAAGACATTGCTTCTAAATTACAGGCTTCCACCAACAGTACTGTAGATTGCAAAAGGGGACTGGAACAATCCCTCAAAGCATCAAACCTGTTTGTAGTCTGTAGGGGTGACACAACCTCCAGGGGATAGGGCTTCCCTAAGATCACCCTGATTCCCACCTCTTGCAGTTTTAATTGTTTAAGCACAGGGCTGCCCACTTCCAGGGATAGAACCAAATGGTGCCCTCTTTTCCTGGTCTTTGCCGAGACAAGTCCTCCGCCATAGTAAATCCAGCACCCCTCCACAAGCAGAGCACCAGCACCGTCCTGTGCCTAAGGCCGCACACGTTCCTGGAGCGCCCCTGCTGCCACGCCCCTTCCGCTCTCACTGTGGCAGCTTCTTCCAATTACACCAGATCACTGTGGGAAATCCCTGGAGTCCTGGCCACTCACCAGCCGCAGACCCAGTTGTGTCTGGGGCACAGCCTCGGCACGCTCTCGCCCGCTTGCTGCTCCGCTCGCCGTCCACCAATCAAAACGGCATGAAACAATCTTCAGACCGACAAGTGTGCCAGCAAGGAAGACAGTCCGGGCAGGATGATGGCTCTTCTGTAAGCAAAGGACCAATGGTTTATGCAAACCAAGTTGCTTCAGACATGATGTTCTCATTCATGAAGACCATTAAGGGGAGTAAAAACTCTCCCCCAGCTTGTCTAGTTTTGAAAAAGGTATTTCTCAAACATACCAAGGATATCATATCAGACTTAATTGACTCAACCATGAAAAATCTACATAATGTCACAGAGGTGCTCATGAAATACTCAGACTTTGTAACCACGGTGAAAAAGAATCTTTTCAATGCGGGGACCTAGACGTCAACTGAGATTTTGGAAGCAATGGTAAAACGCTTGTTTAAAGCCCTAGCAGGAGAAGATAAAGAAGGACAGTCCAGGTCTCAAAGCCTTGCATTTACAGTACTGAAATCAGGCTCTCAATCACACCCCAGATCTCAGGGCATGCAGTTTACAGCACTGAAAAGTGAAATGCATGGTGGCCCTGGGAAGGATAAAGGGCATGGACCCACAAAGCCTCAGTTGTCTGGAAACAAAGGTTCTGACAAAGGTACAACAGATGTATCTGCGAAAGACCTTATCGTGACGGCATTAATGCTGATCCAACAGCATCTGCTAGAAAAAAACAAGGAGCCTGCACCACCTCGTGATTCAGCTACGAGTTCGTTTGGGTACGTTCACCGTGATTCTCATTATGATAGGGCTGGGAGCAGTCAGAGTTCCAAGTCTCTTGCTAAGCAAGGGTCCCAAGTGATACAATTAGTTTTATTTAGCAAATACAAGTACATTTTGTAGAAGTTCACCACATAAAGATCTATAATATTCTTGTTCCTAGATAGCCATAATATGCTTATATTATTTTAATATTTAATATCTTTTAGATTAATTAGCACTGCCCTTAAAAGTCTGCAAGCCCTTCCATTATCATTATCCCCTTACATTTCTATACTTAGAACAACTGCTTGTATCCACAAGCTCATGATAGGAGGTTTGGGTTCTTTTGATACAGCGAGGAGTAAAGTCACTCCGTCTGTGCTCTACTCATCTCCCCTCGGTTGTCCATCCTAGATTGCAAGCCCTGGGAGCAGGGATCTGTCTAATTCACAACAGCTGGAGGTAACGCTTTGCTTCACGCTTTACTTGGCTCTGAACTCCCATAGAGCAGTCTTGGGTGAAGGAGATCCAGCTTCTATTTACTCTTCTGTCCTTTGACTTTCTAACTGTTTCCAGAATGGCTACTTTCTCACAAACAGTCTGCATTTTTTCATCCAGGAGCCTGTGTGTTCTGTTCTACAACAGTGAGCATCAGGGCATTTTGCTGTGTGCAGCAGCTATCTCAGAGCTGTGAGGTCAGGCCATCCAGCTACCTTTTAATTCTGAAAAGGCCTTTTTCAAAGCCTCCACTCTGCTGCTTGTGATCACGGCCACCGTCACTTGGCTTGTGACCATTTGTTCTTCCTCTGATGGCACTTCCATGGGAAGTAGAAGGAGCTGAAAAGGCTGCCAGATAGGCCTTGCAGGTCAGTCGAGGGGCACTCATCTTCTGTGGTGGAGAAGCCTAGTGCCCATTAATCCTCCTTGCCCACTGGAAGATCCGCCTCAGGTACTTGCCCTATAACAGTGAGGGGCATTAATGCCAGGGGCAGAGAAAATTCCCCTGGTGTGGGCCCCCCAGCCTAGGCTGGAAGAGCAGGACTGGTGCATTCCCAGACATGAAGTAGTCAGAGAGTCTAACCCCTAGTGCCCAGCTGTTCCCAGAGGTCAGGCATGGCTCCTCCCTTGAGGATCCACACTTTTTGCTTACCTGTGCAGAGGGAGCTGTGCTCCTGTCAGCCGAGGCAGAACAAGCTGCATCCCTGACAGGAGTCTGTCTGCCACTGGTGGCATCTGTCCATTGCATGGTAGTGCTGGTCCTGCTGCTGCTGTTCTGCACCTAGAGCAGAGAGAGACCCCATGACATCTGGGCTGGGCATAACCCCCATCCCAAAAGCTCCCCCCACTTGGAGATGGCATCTTCCCTTCTTGGTTGGTTTTGGGCTGGGCCAGGGCTCTCGGTCCATGTAGACATAGAAGGGGTGGAGCGTCCTCCCATGTTAGGGCTAGTTACTCCAACCCCCTCCCCAAGTGACCTGAAGGGAACGCCTCTCTCCTGCACTCACCTGGGCTCCCCCAGGCTTCTTGTGCTCCAGCTCAGGTTCCAGCTTGACTGCAGAATAACCGTCCCAGCCTGGCATGGAGGGCATTGTGTATTGGCAGGGGCTGGTAAAGCTCCCGCAAGCACTTCCTCACTCGCAGGGCATTCTGCTCGACCAGTGGGTTGCTGTTGTGTGCCTGCTACTGTAAGGCTGGGGGAGAGAACAGGCTGCTCAGAGCAACAGCACAGGCCAGAGACCAATGGGTGGGCCTTTCCTCTCTTGGGACACAGGTCAGCACTGGCTGCTCTCACCATCCTTGCCTGCCCCAAGAGGGGACCTGAGCATTCACACCACTTGGGGCAGGGGGAGAGGGCTCAGCCAGCTGGCCTAAGACAGGGAAATGACATCTCCCATCATGCCCCCTCCTTGGTTAAATAACTCCTCTCTGGAGCCATCAAACAATCAGCTCACTCCATTTCCATGTCACTGCTGCCATGCACTGTGGGAACATATCCCAGAGTGCAATTTTGTGGCATTCATGCCTGTGCACTGTGGGTAATTTCCAATGAGTCGGGAGGGAGTCTGGGCTGTGTGGGGGAGCAGGGGCAGTGATCATCCTTTTGGGACATGGAGCACATGCTCCTGGTGAGGGAGGAGTGGAGCAAGCAGCACCATAGCCAAGGGGAACACTCACCCTGAGAGATGTTGGCCTCGTCTTCCTGTCTGATCAGCTGGGGCTTCTCACTCATGATATACTCTAGAAATAGGGGGTGAAAACAGACATGCACATAGTTCTGCTTTAATATGTCTTCTACATGTTGCAGGGTTGTATTGGTGCTCTATGCAGCCCAGCAACATGCATAAGAAATGTTCAAGCGGCGTTAAGGTGTTAAGGTCTGTTTTCACCCATGGAGAGAAAACCAGGACATGCTGTTATTCTCCACACACCCAGCAGGGACAGCTTCAGTCTCAGGGCTGGATTGGATTAGGGAGCTCAGCGGGATCTAGTATGAAGGGAGCTGTGACTTCATTTCTTTATGTACTTTCTTTATTTACTCTGAATCTATATATAGCAAGACTTTCTCATTACAGTATAAAGCTTGTGTCTGTGTGGATTACTGACACTGTTTAGAGACCAAGATGCTTCTAGACCCACAAATTAATTTATGACAAAGTAACCTCCAAGATACGGGTGATGGAAAGTTTATACTTGTGGACTGGCAATCTGGTGAGAGTGGTGACCAGTGGAGACTACAAGTGGGTAACCTGAGTCACAACTGGATTGGTGGTGAGTTGGGGAGCAGTCAGAGCGAACCTCAAAAAATCTTTGTCACATGAGTCATGCTCAGAACTGACCCTTGGAGATGAGGTTCATCGCTACGGCCAGTAGGACAGGGCAGGGAAGCTGGGGCTCTGCCAGGAAGGCAAGGTAGGGGAGGGGGTACGGACCCCTCTTTGGTGCTCACCTGTGAGCTGGGCTGCAGCCATACGGATATGAGCCTGCTCATACTGGAAATATCCCAGACACTGGTGTAGCAGTGTCGACATGTTCTTGTTTTTGTGTACCTAGGAAGGAGCAAAGGGCAGCATGTTGAGAGGCTCTTTCAGGGGCTGGTCTCTGGGAACATTGTGAGCAGGATGTGGCAGGGAAGGGGATGGCTTGTGGCTGGCTGTACATTTTGGGGGGAGGGGGTCATCTTGGGAGATAGACTGAGCTTTCCCTTCCCTGTATACCCCTGTCACCCTTTCCCCCTGCCCAATGCTCTGCTCACCCTGACATCCCTCTTCTCTTCCCTGAACCCCCATCCTGGGTTCGCCATTGCCACCAGCCCCGGCACTATGGCCGCCCTGGGGCCACTCACCAGGTAGTGGTATGTCTTGTGCCACAGTAGCTGCCAGGCAGACTCCTGTGCCTTCAGCAGCTTGGTATCCACAGCCTTGGAGATGTATTGCCCAATGCAGCACAGGGTCTTTCGACAGGCCTGACAGCCAAGAGCAGCTGGGTTGGGCACTTGCACCCCCTGCCTGGAAAACCCAGCTGGACAGCACCCTACGCAGCCTCCCCACCCTCTGGAGAGGGACCCAGAAGAGTTATGAGGGGGTGTCGGGGACTGGAAACAGGTTCTCAAGGGAAAATGGGGGAGCCCCAGATGTTTATCTTCCCAGCAAGGAAACTTTGAGGTGCCTGGGACTAGAAAGGCACCAACTCCTTCCTGGAAGACAGTCTATGGCTAAAGACGTCTGGGCTCCAGGAGCAGAACAAGGCTAGAGTGAGAGCTGGATCCATCCCAGATTCAGATGCCCTTCCCGGGGACACAATGAAGCCAAACCCAAGGATGGATTCACACTAGTGGGAGGGAATCCAAAGGACTGGGCCCTGCAGGGGGGCCAGGCTGTGTCTCACAAGGCTCCTCTGTCTCTCCCATCTCTGCCTCCCTGGAGGGGCCTGTGCCAGGGTGTGTCTAAGGAGGAAGGCAGAGAGCTGTGCAATGTAGTAGAGAAGAGGGAAGAGTCAGGAATGTGTCTGGCAGGTGAATTCCAACCCCCCCACCCCCACCCCCCCACCGGCCAGTGCCAGGCAGGGACTCACCTGGACCACACTCTTCTCATCTCGCAGATGCAGAAGGAGTGGCACTAGGATTCTACGGGCTTCATTCTTCAGGAGGCACCGGTGCTTTTTCCTAGCACTCTCCAGCAGTGTCCCAAACTGGCGGATAGCGACTGCACTGACATAAGCATCCTCCTAGGGACAGTGGGGGGCCGGGTGCGTGTGTGTTTCTGAGTGATATCTGTGCCTCCCAGTCCTCCATGTCTGTGTGGCTCCATGGAGACTGCATCTCAGAGAGCCCCAGCCTTACTCCTCAGCCCCCTCACTGTCTGTGCCCACTAAGATCTGGCCTGAGCATGTTCCTGGCAGAGCCAAGCTCTCAGGCCCACCTCCACCATGGCAGAGAAACCCCTTCTGATATGGGTAACAACCCCTCCTTTGAAATTTAGAAACTTGCAGCCAGGGCCAGGCCAGTGTGTGCCCTATTCCTGCGGTGATTGGGAGGCAGGGGGTGGGCACCGATGGGGTGTTGTTAGCATGGGCTGGGAACAAGCTGGAGCCTAAAAGCTCTCTTGTTGCCCCTCCCAGGCCCCCTCCTCCTGCTATCTCACTCACATGGTGGAACAGAGGGTGGTAGTTCATAGCAATACTCAGGTAGGTTGCGGCATCGATGTGTTTTGGCCAGACCAGAGCCAGGACTCTCTGTATGAGCTCCATGGCTCCCAACACCACCCGCCTGTGTGCTGACAGGAAGCCCCACAAGAAGGTCGAGATAACAGAATTGGGGTCGTTCACCTTCAAGGAGAGGAACAGCTTTTTTGATCCCCACCCTAGTACACTCACCCCCCCCCCCGCACACCATGAGAGCCTCAGGCAAGCAACAGGACAGGCAGCAGCATGGAGCACCTCCCCCGGCCCATGGGAACAGGGACACATTGGGGAATTTCTCCACTGCAGGTTCCTCTTCATTTGAGTGAGTCCCCAGGGGGAGATTGCAAGGTCAACCTCTCCTGGGTTATCCCAGGGCAGCCATTTCATGTGGACACACCCCCAGGATTGGGCAGTGCATGTCTGAGCGTCATTGTGTGGGGTGTCAGACACTCCAGGACAATCCTGTGTCTGTACACGTGTGAGATAGTGGGCGTTTTTACACGCACCTGAGTTTTCCCAGACTTCAAAGTCCGGGTTTGGTGAACTCTCGCGTGGGGAATTGAGACACTCCCATCCCTCCCGGAAGTCGGCTGGGTGCCTTTGTAAACAGCGGTGCCCAGCAACTTCCGCATGTTTCATGACCTGGACTTGTGGACTTACCTATGGCTGCCTGTTATTGGCAGCCACGACTGCTCATCATGATGGGGGTGGGGCACCAGTTGTAGCGCAGGGATGGAGCCAGCTGTGTGTCACTCCCCTCCCTCCCTCCCCAGCCAGGTCAGGCCGCGGGAATGTGTGTTCTGTTCCCTGAGCAGACCCATCTGAGCGTGGTCCCCCTCCCTGGGACGTGTACCTGCTGCGGCTGCAGGTTTGTTAATACCCATTGTCTGGCTGTGTCACAAGAAGGAAAGTGTCCGACACTCCATCTGGATCCCATGGGTGTGTCTCTCTCTCCATCTGTCAGTGCGTCTCTCTCCAGTATGCCAGTCGGATCCTATATGTACATGTCTCTGTAAGTCTCTGACCATTCCAAGGGACACACACACACACACACACACACACCCGCCCTTCAAAGAACTCAGTACTGAACCCTCACTTCCTCTCTCACCATCTTGGTGTTTGTAATTATGCAGGAGAGTCTGTCCAAGCTCAGCCTGGCGACCGTGAAGTTGGGATGCTGCAGTCACTTCTCCAGGGGGAAGTTAGGGAGCTGCTGCTGCAGCTCTTTGAGCAGCTAATAAAACACATAAAGCCCAGATCAGTAACCGGTCAGACATCAGAGCTTCTGGCACCTTCTGTAGCCCCACGGTCTTCCCTATCCCCTGACCCCTTGTGGCCTGGCACCCATTCTTTGCCCTGATCCACTGAGAGCCCACAACCATCCAACATCCAGGGGCAGTAATTAAGGAGGGGGGTCCCCCCCCCCACATGTTTTATACCATATGTTAGTTATGCTTCATGACTTTCTGAATCTTTGGTCCTTTAGATGTGACTTTCCTCTGTGTGACTCTCACAAACATTGGGTGAACACAGATATGTACCTTAATTGTACTTTAACACCACTTTAACATCGCTTTAACCTTTGTTATGTATGTTGCAGGGCTGCATAGGGCACCAATACAGCCCTGCAACATGCACAGGAAATGTTAAAGCTGTGTTAAAACAGTTACGTGCATGTCTGTTTTCATCCATTGCCAGCACAGCTTACCTTGTTGCCCAAAGTTGAGGGGGGGGGGCAGTTTTCAAGCTTCAGGCACCTCTTTCCTGACTGCCTCCCAGGAAAAAATTCTTTATGCACTTGGAATGTTGAAGGGGGTGCAAGTGTTTTTAAGGGGCAGAACCTGTTGGCCAAGGGGGTGGGGTTTATTCCTCTGGCTTTTGGCCAAGAACAGAGGGTGGTGGGTTTTAGGAGGGTTTTAATGTATTTTAATGCAATTTATATGATTTCTGTGTTGTAACTCACCCTGAGCCTAAGGGAAAGGGTTAGATATCAATTTAAAAAATAAAAAGCGATTCAATTAAATTAATTAATTAAATTAAATTAAAATGTTGGGAGGTATGTGAGAGTAACCCCAGAAGTCCTGGTATTGTTATTAAGGGCAGGCAGGACTGTTGTTAATTTTGTTTCCTCCCACATCTGAGTGAGTTTATGTTGAATTATATGGGGTAATGGGCAAATGGTTATTCTTCCAGGTGGAAACACCACAAATTATTACACTTTTAGCTAAGAGACAGTTGACCCAGGAAGGGAGACACCAGCAACACGCTACAACACCACTGGGCCCCCAGATCTATCTTCATAACCCTCACAATAACAGGTGCCCTGGGAGGGAGGTGTTCCAGTTAAAAAGTAAATTATTTTCTCAACTAAAATAACAGCAGTGTATCATCATACTATGGCTTCACTCATACTAGTATCAGTCTTTTAGGCATTACACATGGCTGTTGGATAAATAATATTTATCTGTATTTGTGTTTTGTGTATTCGACGTTGGGGGGCTATAAGCCTGAAAACTAGGTTTATTTGGTACTGTGTCTGCATGCCAAATACAGAAATTGCTTAGTTTCAAAAGTTGCCTGTTTGTTATGGATGGGAATTCAGATCTATTTACAGATTCAGATTAATTACAGATTCCAATCTCAAATGTTACGGATTTCTGGATTTGTATTTACCGATTGGTTTTCCATCAAAGTCAAATGGGAAAATCAATCTGCCATTCATTTCAATAGGTCATTCATTCTAATGGCCATGTTGGAATAATTGCCATGAATAGCCATTCACTAATAGACATTGGATTAGAATGAATGGCCCACTGAGATAGAGTGGTGAAGGGGGCTACGGGGATAGTAGGTGGAAGGAATGAGGTTTGAGTTGTAAGTGACAGAGTTTTATAAGATTAGGTTTAGTTTTGGTTTGTGTGGGGTGTGTAGGGGGAGAGGGATTTAGGGACAATCAGTGCCCCTCTAGGAAAGAAAAAAGGTGTGAGTTTGGAGGGGAGAGTATGTGGGGATATAGTAGAGGAGCCCACAGGGCAAGACTCAGGAGTGCAGGATGGGATGGGATGTGAGTTGGGGGTTTGATGTTTTATATGTGTGTTTTATTGTGTTTGAGTATGTTGTTGTTTTTATTGCATTGAGCTGCCCTGGCTCTTAGAGCCTTAAGTTGATAAATAACCACACACACCCCGACTTACATTTTAAAAATTCTCATGATTTTTACGTTAATGTCATGATTTTGTCAGCCAGACTCATTGGTTTTGTCAGCCTGGGGTTGGGAGTACTGAATACATGGGCTGTTAGTATTATCCAGCCCTTGTAAAGGCTGGATAGCTAAAGGTAGGCTACACTCCATTGTAAACACTGAAACTTTCAAATGTTCCTACAAATAAACAGCTTGGACTTCCACTCTCAAAACTGCACTATGTTCTTTTAGGAGGTAGNGAGTTCGTTTGGGTACGTTCACCGTGATTCTCATTATGATAGGGCTGGGAGCAGTCAGAGTTCCAAGTCTCTTGCTAAGCAAGGGTCCCAAGTGATACAATTAGTTTTATTTAGCAAATACAAGTACATTTTGTAGAAGTTCACCACATAAAGATCTATAATATTCTTGTTCCTAGATAGCCATAATATGCTTATATTATTTTAATATTTAATATCTTTTAGATTAATTAGCACTGCCCTTAAAAGTCTGCAAGCCCTTCCATTATCATTATCCCCTTACATTTCTATACTTAGAACAACTGCTTGTATCCACAAGCTCATGATAGGAGGTTTGGGTTCTTTTGATACAGCGAGGAGTAAAGTCACTCCGTCTGTGCTCTACTCATCTCCCCTCGGTTGTCCATCCTAGATTGCAAGCCCTGGGAGCAGGGATCTGTCTAATTCACAACAGCTGGAGGTAACGCTTTGCTTCACGCTTTACTTGGCTCTGAACTCCCATAGAGCAGTCTTGGGTGAAGGAGATCCAGCTTCTATTTACTCTTCTGTCCTTTGACTTTCTAACTGTTTCCAGAATGGCTACTTTCTCACAAACAGTCTGCATTTTTTCATCCAGGAGCCTGTGTGTTCTGTTCTACAACAGTGAGCATCAGGGCATTTTGCTGTGTGCAGCAGCTATCTCAGAGCTGTGAGGTCAGGCCATCCAGCTACCTTTTAATTCTGAAAAGGCCTTTTTCAAAGCCTCCACTCTGCTGCTTGTGATCACGGCCACCGTCACTTGGCTTGTGACCATTTGTTCTTCCTCTGATGGCACTTCCATGGGAGGTAGAAGGAGCTGAAAAGGCTGCCAGATAGGCCTTGCAGGTCAGTCGAGGGGCACTCATCTTCTGTGGTGGAGAAGCCTAGTGCCCATTAATCCTCCTTGCCCACTGGAAGATCCGCCTCAGGTACTTGCCCTATAACAGTGAGGGGCATTAATGCCAGGGGCAGAGAAAATTCCCCTGGTGTGGGCCCCCCAGCCTAGGCTGGAAGAGCAGGACTGGTGCATTCCCAGACATGAAGTAGTCAGAGAGTCTAACCCCTAGTGCCCAGCTGTTCCCAGAGGTCAGGCATGGCTCCTCCCTTGAGGATCCACACTTTTTGCTTACCTGTGCAGAGGGAGCTGTGCTCCTGTCAGCCGAGGCAGAACAAGCTGCATCCCTGACAGGAGTCTGTCTGCCACTGGTGGCATCTGTCCATTGCATGGTAGTGCTGGTCCTGCTGCTGCTGTTCTGCACCTAGAGCAGAGAGAGACCCCATGACATCTGGGCTGGGCATAACCCCCATCCCAAAAGCTCCCCCCACTTGGAGATGGCATCTTCCCTTCTTGGTTGGTTTTGGGCTGGGCCAGGGCTCTCGGTCCATGTAGACATAGAAGGGGTGGAGCGTCCTCCCATGTTAGGGCTAGTTACTCCAACCCCCTCCCCAAGTGACCTGAAGGGAACGCCTCTCTCCTGCACTCACCTGGGCTCCCCCAGGCTTCTTGTGCTCCAGCTCAGGTTCCAGCTTGACTGCAGAATAACCGTCCCAGCCTGGCATGGAGGGCATTGTGTATTGGCAGGGGCTGGTAAAGCTCCCGCAAGCACTTCCTCACTCGCAGGGCATTCTGCTCGACCAGTGGGTTGCTGTTGTGTGCCTGCTACTGTAAGGCTGGGGGAGAGAACAGGCTGCTCAGAGCAACAGCACAGGCCAGAGACCAATGGGTGGGCCTTTCCTCTCTTGGGACACAGGTCAGCACTGGCTGCTCTCACCATCCTTGCCTGCCCCAAGAGGGGACCTGAGCATTCACACCACTTGGGGCAGGGGGAGAGGGCTCAGCCAGCTGGCCTAAGACAGGGAAATGACATCTCCCATCATGCCCCCTCCTTGGTTAAATAACTCCTCTCTGGAGCCATCAAACAATCAGCTCACTCCATTTCCATGTCACTGCTGCCATGCACTGTGGGAACATATCCCAGAGTGCAATTTTGTGGCATTCATGCCTGTGCACTGTGGGTAATTTCCAATGAGTCGGGAGGGAGTCTGGGCTGTGTGGGGGAGCAGGGGCAGTGATCATCCTTTTGGGACATGGAGCACATGCTCCTGGTGAGGGAGGAGTGGAGCAAGCAGCACCATAGCCAAGGGGAACACTCACCCTGAGAGATGTTGGCCTCGTCTTCCTGTCTGATCAGCTGGGGCTTCTCACTCATGATATACTCTAGAAATAGGGGGTGAAAACAGACATGCACATAGTTCTGCTTTAATATGTCTTCTACATGTTGCAGGGTTGTATTGGTGCTCTATGCAGCCCAGCAACATGCATAAGAAATGTTCAAGCGGCGTTAAGGTGTTAAGGTCTGTTTTCACCCATGGAGAGAAAACCAGGACATGCTGTTATTCTCCACACACCCAGCAGGGACAGCTTCAGTCTCAGGGCTGGATTGGATTAGGGAGCTCAGCGGGATCTAGTATGAAGGGAGCTGTGACTTCATTTCTTTATGTACTTTCTTTATTTACTCTGAATCTATATATAGCAAGACTTTCTCATTACAGTATAAAGCTTGTGTCTGTGTGGATTACTGACACTGTTTAGAGACCAAGATGCTTCTAGACCCACAAATTAATTTATGACAAAGTAACCTCCAAGATACGGGTGATGGAAAGTTTATACTTGTGGACTGGCAATCTGGTGAGAGTGGTGACCAGTGGAGACTACAAGTGGGTAACCTGAGTCACAACTGGATTGGTGGTGAGTTGGGGAGCAGTCAGAGCGAACCTCAAAAAATCTTTGTCACATGAGTCATGCTCAGAACTGACCCTTGGAGATGAGGTTCATCGCTACGGCCAGTAGGACAGGGCAGGGAAGCTGGGGCTCTGCCAGGAAGGCAAGGTAGGGGAGGGGGTACGGACCCCTCTTTGGTGCTCACCTGTGAGCTGGGCTGCAGCCATACGGATATGAGCCTGCTCATACTGGAAATATCCCAGACACTGGTGTAGCAGTGTCGACATGTTCTTGTTTTTGTGTACCTAGGAAGGAGCAAAGGGCAGCATGTTGAGAGGCTCTTTCAGGGGCTGGTCTCTGGGAACATTGTGAGCAGGATGTGGCAGGGAAGGGGATGGCTTGTGGCTGGCTGTACATTTTGGGGGGAGGGGGTCATCTTGGGAGATAGACTGAGCTTTCCCTTCCCTGTATACCCCTGTCACCCTTTCCCCCTGCCCAATGCTCTGCTCACCCTGACATCCCTCTTCTCTTCCCTGAACCCCCATCCTGGGTTCGCCATTGCCACCAGCCCCGGCACTATGGCCGCCCTGGGGCCACTCACCAGGTAGTGGTATGTCTTGTGCCACAGTAGCTGCCAGTCAGACTCCTGTGCCTTCAGCAGCTTGGTATCCACAGCCTTGGAGATGTATTGCCCAATGCAGCACAGGGTCTTTCGACAGGCCTGACAGCCAAGAGCAGCTGGGTTGGGCACTTGCACCCCCTGCCTGGAAAACCCAGCTGGACAGCACCCTACGCAGCCTCCCCACCCTCTGGAGAGGGACCCAGAAGAGTTATGAGGGGGTGTCGGGGACTGGAAACAGGTTCTCAAGGGAAAATGGGGGAGCCCCAGATGTTTATCTTCCCAGCAAGGAAACTTTGAGGTGCCTGGGACTAGAAAGGCACCAACTCCTTCCTGGAAGACAGTCTATGGCTAAAGACGTCTGGGCTCCAGGAGCAGAACAAGGCTAGAGTGAGAGCTGGATCCATCCCAGATTCAGATGCCCTTCCCGGGGACACAATGAAGCCAAACCCAAGGATGGATTCACACTAGTGGGAGGGAATCCAAAGGACTGGGCCCTGCAGGGGGGCCAGGCTGTGTCTCACAAGGCTCCTCTGTCTCTCCCATCTCTGCCTCCCTGGAGGGGCCTGTGCCAGGGTGTGTCTAAGGAGGAAGGCAGAGAGCTGTGCAATGTAGTAGAGAAGAGGGAAGAGTCAGGAATGTGTCTGGCAGGTGAATTCCAACCCCCCCACCCCCACCCCCCCACCGGCCAGTGCCAGGCAGGGACTCACCTGGACCACACTCTTCTCATCTCGCAGATGCAGAAGGAGTGGCACTAGGATTCTACGGGCTTCATTCTTCAGGAGGCACCGGTGCTTTTTCCTAGCACTCTCCAGCAGTGTCCCAAACTGGCGGATAGCGACTGCACTGACATAAGCATCCTCCTAGGGACAGTGGGGGGCCGGGTGCGTGTGTGTTTCTGAGTGATATCTGTGCCTCCCAGTCCTCCATGTCTGTGTGGCTCCATGGAGACTGCATCTCAGAGAGCCCCAGCCTTACTCCTCAGCCCCCTCACTGTCTGTGCCCACTAAGATCTGGCCTGAGCATGTTCCTGGCAGAGCCAAGCTCTCAGGCCCACCTCCACCATGGCAGAGAAACCCCTTCTGATATGGGTAACAACCCCTCCTTTGAAATTTAGAAACTTGCAGCCAGGGCCAGGCCAGTGTGTGCCCTATTCCTGCGGTGATTGGGAGGCAGGGGGTGGGCACCGATGGGGTGTTGTTAGCATGGGCTGGGAACAAGCTGGAGCCTAAAAGCTCTCTTGTTGCCCCTCCCAGGCCCCCTCCTCCTGCTATCTCACTCACATGGTGGAACAGAGGGTGGTAGTTCATAGCAATACTCAGGTAGGTTGCGGCATCGATGTGTTTTGGCCAGACCAGAGCCAGGACTCTCTGTATGAGCTCCATGGCTCCCAACACCACCCGCCTGTGTGCTGACAGGAAGCCCCACAAGAAGGTCGAGATAACAGAATTGGGGTCGTTCACCTTCAAGGAGAGGAACAGCTTTTTTGATCCCCACCCTAGTACACTCACCCCCCCCCCCGCACACCATGAGAGCCTCAGGCAAGCAACAGGACAGGCAGCAGCATGGAGCACCTCCCCCGGCCCATGGGAACAGGGACACATTGGGGAATTTCTCCACTGCAGGTTCCTCTTCATTTGAGTGAGTCCCCAGGGGGAGATTGCAAGGTCAACCTCTCCTGGGTTATCCCAGGGCAGCCATTTCATGTGGACACACCCCCAGGATTGGGCAGTGCATGTCTGAGCGTCATTGTGTGGGGTGTCAGACACTCCAGGACAATCCTGTGTCTGTACACGTGTGAGATAGTGGGCGTTTTTACACGCACCTGAGTTTTCCCAGACTTCAAAGTCCGGGTTTGGTGAACTCTCGCGTGGGGAATTGAGACACTCCCATCCCTCCCGGAAGTCGGCTGGGTGCCTTTGTAAACAGCGGTGCCCAGCAACTTCCGCATGTTTCATGACCTGGACTTGTGGACTTACCTATGGCTGCCTGTTATTGGCAGCCACGACTGCTCATCATGATGGGGGTGGGGCACCAGTTGTAGCGCAGGGATGGAGCCAGCTGTGTGTCACTCCCCTCCCTCCCTCCCCAGCCAGGTCAGGCCGCGGGAATGTGTGTTCTGTTCCCTGAGCAGACCCATCTGAGCGTGGTCCCCCTCCCTGGGACGTGTACCTGCTGCGGCTGCAGGTTTGTTAATACCCATTGTCTGGCTGTGTCACAAGAAGGAAAGTGTCCGACACTCCATCTGGATCCCATGGGTGTGTCTCTCTCTCCATCTGTCAGTGCGTCTCTCTCCAGTATGCCAGTCGGATCCTATATGTACATGTCTCTGTAAGTCTCTGACCATTCCAAGGGACACACACACACACACACACACACACCCGCCCTTCAAAGAACTCAGTACTGAACCCTCACTTCCTCTCTCACCATCTTGGTGTTTGTAATTATGCAGGAGAGTCTGTCCAAGCTCAGCCTGGCGACCGTGAAGTTGGGATGCTGCAGTCACTTCTCCAGGGGGAAGTTAGGGAGCTGCTGCTGCAGCTCTTTGAGCAGCTAATAAAACACATAAAGCCCAGATCAGTAACCGGTCAGACATCAGAGCTTCTGGCACCTTCTGTAGCCCCACGGTCTTCCCTATCCCCTGACCCCTTGTGGCCTGGCACCCATTCTTTGCCCTGATCCACTGAGAGCCCACAACCATCCAACATCCAGGGGCAGTAATTAAGGAGGGGGGTCCCCCCCCCCACATGTTTTATACCATATGTTAGTTATGCTTCATGACTTTCTGAATCTTTGGTCCTTTAGATGTGACTTTCCTCTGTGTGACTCTCACAAACATTGGGTGAACACAGATATGTACCTTAATTGTACTTTAACACCACTTTAACATCGCTTTAACCTTTGTTATGTATGTTGCAGGGCTGCATAGGGCACCAATACAGCCCTGCAACATGCACAGGAAATGTTAAAGCTGTGTTAAAACAGTTACGTGCATGTCTGTTTTCATCCATTGCCAGCACAGCTTACCTTGTTGCCCAAAGTTGAGGGGGGGGGGCAGTTTTCAAGCTTCAGGCACCTCTTTCCTGACTGCCTCCCAGGAAAAAATTCTTTATGCACTTGGAATGTTGAAGGGGGTGCAAGTGTTTTTAAGGGGCAGAACCTGTTGGCCAAGGGGGTGGGGTTTATTCCTCTGGCTTTTGGCCAAGAACAGAGGGTGGTGGGTTTTAGGAGGGTTTTAATGTATTTTAATGCAATTTATATGATTTCTGTGTTGTAACTCACCCTGAGCCTAAGGGAAAGGGTTAGATATCAATTTAAAAAATAAAAAGCGATTCAATTAAATTAATTAATTAAATTAAATTAAAATGTTGGGAGGTATGTGAGAGTAACCCCAGAAGTCCTGGTATTGTTATTAAGGGCAGGCAGGACTGTTGTTAATTTTGTTTCCTCCCACATCTGAGTGAGTTTATGTTGAATTATATGGGGTAATGGGCAAATGGTTATTCTTCCAGGTGGAAACACCACAAATTATTACACTTTTAGCTAAGAGACAGTTGACCCAGGAAGGGAGACACCAGCAACACGCTACAACACCACTGGGCCCCCAGATCTATCTTCATAACCCTCACAATAACAGGTGCCCTGGGAGGGAGGTGTTCCAGTTAAAAAGTAAATTATTTTCTCAACTAAAATAACAGCAGTGTATCATCATACTATGGCTTCACTCATACTAGTATCAGTCTTTTAGGCATTACACATGGCTGTTGGATAAATAATATTTATCTGTATTTGTGTTTTGTGTATTCGACGTTGGGGGGCTATAAGCCTGAAAGCTAGGTTTATTTGGTACTGTGTCTGCATGCCAAATACAGAAATTGCTTAGTTTCAAAAGTTGCCTGTTTGTTATGGATGGGAATTCAGATCAATTTACAGATTCAGATTAATTACAGATTCCAATCTCAAATGTTACGGATTTCTGGATTTGTATTTACCGATTGGTTTTCCATCAAAGTCAAATGGGAAAATCAATCTGCCATTCATTTCAATAGGTCATTCATTCTAATGGCCATGTTGGAATAATTGCCATGAATAGCCATTCACTAATAGACATTGGATTAGAATGAATGGCCCACTGAGATAGAGTGGTGAAGGGGGCTACGGGGATAGTAGGTGGAAGGAATGAGGTTTGAGTTGTAAGTGACAGAGTTTTATAAGATTAGGTTTAGTTTTGGTTTGTGTGGGGTGTGTAGGGGGAGAGGGATTTAGGGACAATCAGTGCCCCTCTAGGAAAGAAAAAAGGTGTGAGTTTGGAGGGGAGAGTATGTGGGGATATAGTAGAGGAGCCCACAGGGCAAGACTCAGGAGTGCAGGATGGGATGGGATGTGAGTTGGGGGTTTGATGTTTTATATGTGTGTTTTATTGTGTTTGAGTATGTTGTTGTTTTTATTGCATTGAGCTGCCCTGGCTCTTAGAGCCTTAAGTTGATAAATAACCACACACACCCCGACTTACATTTTAAAAATTCTCATGATTTTTACGTTAATGTCATGATTTTGTCAGCCAGACTCATTGGTTTTGTCAGCCTGGGGTTGGGAGTACTGAATACATGGGCTGTTAGTATTATCCAGCCCTTGTAAAGGCTGGATAGCTAAAGGTAGGCTACACTCCATTGTAAACACTGAAACTTTCAAATGTTCCTACAAATAAACAGCTTGGACTTCCACTCTCAAAACTGCACTATGTTCTTTTAGGAGGTAGGATGGTACACACCATATTTGAAGCTGATGGAGTACACTAATTTAAAGTTGCAACAAAGTGAATTGGTTTGTGTCGTTTTCAGGGAGTCTGAACATTTTATGCAGGCCAATATCTTTCTCATTTCAGCAAGTTGTGACGCACAAATTCCCATCCATGTAGTAGCCAGAGTAGTCCATCACTCGCTTTGGATGGACTGATAATCTTTAGTGAAGGATTAAAGGGGTTATTTAAATTTGAAAAATTAGTTCTTGTGCATGTGCACTCAAGCCAGGGATTAGTGTAAATAAAGTTGCAAAAATATAAAGCTGCACATATATAAAGCCAGGAGAGCTGCACATATATAAACACATATATGAACGGGAGATGAACAGGATTGGGGGGCGGAAGAACCAGATGCTGGGGAAGTGAGCAAGGCTGCAGGGAAATGAATGGAGTTGAACGACTCCCCAGTAACACTGGGGAATTGCTGTGAGCGGAGCAGGGAACGCAGTTGGGAGGCAGCGGCGGCTGGCTGGCCAAGGACTGGTGGTGGGGAAGGGGATGGAATGGTGCTGAGGGGGCTCCAGCCAGGGTAGCAGCCCATGGCTGCCAGTGACCCATGGAGCTGAGGAGCCTGCCCCACAGCCGCAGGGGGCAAGGAGAATGTTGAAGCCAACCTGTGAGTGCGGTTAGGAAGTAAGAGTTTGGGGGGAGCTGGAGTGGGGCCGGGGCTGGGCAGCTGGAGAAGGCCGAGTGGGCTTCCTTGTGCTCCCCCAACCCAACCGCCCCAGGTTGCCAGGGCTCAGTACAGGGAACCTGCCCGAAGCAGCTACATCATCCCCTCCCCTGCCCAGCTCCGAGCCCCGAGCAGGGTGGAATACACAGCAATGTTTATCTTGTAACAACAGTGTGCACAACCAATTTCTTGTATTCTTATAAACTACTGAGTAGTGATATTGAAATCAGTTTGGCTGTTAGTCCTATTAGAAATCATTACATGCAGTGGTGCTGGTAGGATCCAAACCCCAAATAGACCATGAAAATAGTCTCAGTTGAGCAAAGCATTTAGATCTCACTGATCAATGGGCCTTAAACATGTTTTAGTGCTTTGCTGAACTTCAAATTGAAGACTGAAGTCTCCAAACCATACTCATACAAGTAATTTAATTGAGTTCAGTACCTGTAGTAGAGGTGTATACATACCAGGGCCTCATGTCATTTTTCATTGTTGTTTTTGTTATTAAAAAATGTAATTTTTGTTTTTGTTAATAACAAAATGTCATTTTTCATTATCATTGTCAGTATCGGTACTGATTTTAAATGAAGATTTTATTTTTGGTATTCTTATTGGTATTGGTATACACGCAATATCTAGTTTTATATATACACACACACAGAAAATATAAAAATACACCAATAAAAATAGATTAAAACACTACATTAAATGCAACTAAAACTGGGGGGGAATAATCAGCCCCCACCACCCTAACCCATCCCTCCCAGCCATCTCCCTCACCAAATGCCTGGCAGAACAGCCAGGTCTTGCATCTTTGACAAAAGGAAGGGAGATCCAGAGCCAACCGAGCCTCTGCCGGGAGGGAGTTCCACAGCCTAGATGAGGCCACCGAGAACAGCCTCTCCAGAGTCACCCCCTGGGATACCCGGGGGACCTCCAAGAAGGCACCCCTGGCTGACTGCAGGGCCTGCTCCAGGGCCCAGGGAATGAGGGAGTCCCGCAGGAAGGCATGGATGATAGTAGCCAGATCAGAGTCTGAGATACATGGCTGAAGCCACCGCACCAGATGTAGTTGACAGAATGTGCTCCTCACCACAGCATCCACCTGGACATTGAGGCGGAGCCGGGTATCGAGGAGCACTCCCAGACTGCGAAACTGGGAAACCAATGGGGGACGAACCCCATCAATAACAGGGGACATCACACCCATTGCCTTACCCACTAGCATCACCTCTGTCTTGTTGGGATTCAGCTTCAGTCGGCTCACCCTCATCCAGTCCCCCACAACCACCAAGCATTGCGTAAGCCCTGAGACTACGGGGTCTGGGTCAGATGAAAACAAGAGGTAGAGCTGGGTGTCATCAGCATATTTATGACACTGAACATCAAACCTTCTCATGACCTCGCCCAGTGGCTGCATGCACACTTTGAATAGAAGGGTGGACAAAATAGAACCTTGTGGGACCTCACACGAGAGGTCCTGAGGAGATGAAGAACAATCCCCGAGCACCACCTGTTGAGTTCCTCTGGCCAGAAATGAGCGGAACCAGTCAAGGACAACTCCGCCCAACCCGGCCTGATCCGGCGGGCAAGTCACCAACATCTTGTGGTCAACAGTATCAAAAGCAGCCAACAGAGCTAATAGAATCAGCAGGGTCGATCGACCCCCATCCAATTCTTGGCAGAGGTGACTGACCAAAGCCACAAACGCATTCTCAGTACCAAAACCCAGATGAAAGCTGGACTGTGAGGGATCCAGGAAACTGATGCCAGTCAGATGCTCCAGCAACTGCCAAGCCAGAAGCCATTCAATAATCTTCCCTAAAAGGGGGAGATTAGAGACAGGCCGATAACTGGTGAGGGCGTCGAATGTCAAGCGATGGTTTCTTGAGCAGAGGCCACACCACCACCTCCTGGAGGCAGCTCGGCACTCTGCCCTCCCAAAGGGAGGCATTTACCACCTGCACCAGCAACGGCCCTAATGTCTCCTGGCTGGCCTTAACCAGCCAGGACGGGCATGGATCCAGTTCGCTAAAGGTAGCTCTGACAGCTCCAAGAGCATCCTCCGCATCAGAGGGCAACACCTACTGCAACTGATCCCATGAAACCAGACAAGGTGGGGCTTCCACAGCCTCTGGTTCTCCCATTGTATAAAGCATGGTGTTGAAGTCATAGTGAATCCAGGCAATTTTATCCACGAAATAGTCAACAAACAAGTCACAGCAGACATTCAATGGTTCAGATTCCAGGCGGAGGGAGGCTGGACTGACCAGCCCCCTCACCACCCAGAAAAGCTCCGCTTGGCAAGACTTCGCAGATGCTATAAGGGTAGCAAAGAATTCCTTCTTTGCTGCCCACATAGCCACCGCATAGGCTTGTAAACTGGCTCTATGTCGCAATCGGTCACCTTCAGTACGAGATCGGTGCCACCGTCGCTCCAACTGCTGCCCCTCTTGCTTCAGCCACCACAGGTCCTCGGTAAACCAAGGAAGTCTGTGGTGCCGATGCTGGGGAAGCAGATGCCTGGGAGCCATCCTATCAATGGCCCCCGTCAACAAGTTGTTCCAAAAGGTAATGACGTCATTGAGTGGACAGTCGTCAAGATCAGAGGGGAATTCCCAGGGGCAATCTGGAACCTCTCCGGTTCCATCAGTCTCTGGGTTCTGTATAATATATACAGAATCTAAGCTAAACCTAACCTATGTATAATACAAAATATTCCTATCTTATTATCCTAATATATATAATAAAACACAGCCTAGTATCTAAATATCTAATCTATATATATACAACTAACATCTATATCTATATAATATATGGACAAGGGGAGCAGTGGCGGTTCTAGGGTCAGGACTATGGGGTAGTGCCCCACAAGCTCCCTAGGTGCTGCTGCCGCTGGTGCAAAAAACTTAAAGAAGAAGAAAAAAACCTTTGTGGAGGCAACAAGGCACCGTGACTTCCCTCCACCAAGTTCTAAGAGGGGGGGAGGGGCGGGGAGTGTCTTAGCTTGATTCCAAGCTCCCAGGGGCTGTTTGCTTAGTTGTTTTCATGCTGCACACACAGGCAGCTTGTTAAGATCATCCGCTCCAGCACCAGCAGCGTGTGAGAGGGGGAGGGGCTGGCCACTGACACACACACTCACCCTGCCTTGCTATCAGATCAGCCAATCTGATTTGCTGGTGCTGCAGCTGCTGCCACTCCTGCTGGGATAAGGGGAGGGGTGGGGAATCTTCCATTGCACTCATTCCTCCTGAAAGTGCACCGCCTCCCTTCCCCTCTCTTCTGCTCCACCCACTCCCTCTTGGAGATGGAGCTCTGGAGCAGCATACAGAGCACTCAGGAGGGGAGGGGGGACTGAGAGGAGCAGTGATATGAGCATGCGTGACTCAGAGGGCAATAGCGTCAGCACCCAGTTTATTCCCCTCTCACGCATGCTCACTTTGGGCAGGGAGGAGGCGCTTGCGAAGATTCCATAGGAATCTTCCCAGCGCTGAGCCTGCTGAAAAAAATTAATTTGGGGGCTATAGAGCTATCGCCCTGGCCAATCTAAAAGGCAGGGGAGCAGGGCTGCAGCTGCGCATGGTTGTGTGACTGAGGGGAAGAGGGAGGAAAGCCCAGAGACCTCCTGATGGAGGCAGAGTGATTCCTAGCACATGGCACTGTCTGGCTGCTGTGCTGAGTGCTGCAATGGCTGGATTCTGGCTCTGGGGCTCCAGGCAGGCAGCAAAGTTCCCTGAATCCCTTCCCTTTGGAATGTATATCAGCTGTGACTGAGGCCAGGTAAGAGGAGAAGGGCTGTTTGTTCCTATTAATTTGATAATTTGGGTTTACTGCTAGCTTTTTTGCTTAATCTGGCTTTGGTGGAGAAAATGCATTGATTTCATTTAAGTGGAATAATTGTATAAATTATATTTATTAATTGAAATTAATTTATTTTAACTTGAATTAAATGTGTTTGCTTACTATTAGCTTGGGAGAAAATGAATTTATTTGAAAATGAATGCATGCCCTGATGATAATTTTTTTATTATTATTAATTTTGAAGAGTATTCAACAATAAACCTTCTTTACATATTAGGCCTTTCCATATCTGGCCCACATTTATATTTCACATTATTAAACAGTATTTCTGTTACAGTGAAGTCTCAATAATTCCAGCTTTAATTATTCACCATTACACACACACCCCTTCTCTGTTAGGATTATTTTTCTCCCCTTCCCACCCTCTACCCTCTTATTTACCATTTTGTATATCAGAGATGTATTTTCATAGTTTGTAATCTTTGTATAATAAGTCAAATAATGTCTTTTTCATGTAGATAATGTGTTTTTCTATCTGGTCTCTTGTAAAGTTGTAAAAAATTCCATATTGCGGACCAAGTAGCCAAAAAGTTCTTTTGTCTGTTGTGAAAATTCTCTCTCAGCTTTTCCATTGAGAAAGTGAACCATACATACTCTGTGCATCCATTCAGTTTCTGTAAGCCCAGCCGCATTCTTCCAATTTCTCATTAAAACTTTAATTCCAGCCAAAATTAATGTGACTATGGTGTCTTTGTAATAATTCACAAGTTCCAATTTGGGATAAATTTCCAGTAGCATTATTTCAGGTGTGAAAGGGATGACACAATTAGTGATATTCACAATATGGTTATGAATCATTTTCCAGAACTTGTTTACTTTCACACATTTCCAGCTACAATGCAGTTACGTCCCAATCTCCCCACACCCATGCCAACATTCCACCGTTATATTGTCTCTTATTTTTGCCAGCCACACTGGCGTTCTGTAAAATCTAAAAATCAGTTTTCGCTGGGATTCTTTCACTTCCAGTGACTGTGCTGATCTATATCATTTGTTGTTTTATAATTTCTTCCTGTTCCTTAGACCAGTTAGTATTTAACTCTTCAGCCCATTTTTTTTAGATATATTGGGAGCTCAGGGTAGTGTGGGAGAATTTTTATAAGGGACCTTATGGAATTGCATTACAGTAGCCAAAAGGAAGGTAGAACAAAATGGAAGACAGATGAATTGTGGGTAATACTCATTCTTAACAGAAGTGAGCTTTAGCCTGTTAGATAGAAATAATCAGGAGGCTAACTTGGGTTCTGTTTCACACAGCAAGGCCTGGGAAATAGCTCCACGCATGATAAACATTGGACAGAGGGACGCCACTCTGTTCTTCCTTACAGCAGATAGTAGAAAATGGCCTTGCAGCTGCGCTAGTTAATTTCTTTGTTTAGGCACCTTACTTTATAAACAGTCTAGCTTATATTGTTTTGAGAATAATGTGCTTAGTAGGTAAACAATTGCAGTAACCTCCCATTATTGTATGATGCTGTCTTTGACTGACAAGCCTGTATCTTTTCCCTGTTTAATAACCTATAAAATACCTATGTAATCTGGGAGGAGTGAGACCAGTCTGTTTCCTTGTGTGGATTCAGTACTGCTCTCTCTCACAGCGCTTTGAGATCAATAAAGAACTTCTGACAGATTTTACCAACAGTGTAAGTATAAATTTTTCCTCGACAGTTTGGTGCGTTGGCCGGGAAGGCTCTTAGCCCGATTGGTTCCGGGGGGGGCTGCGGACCGTCTCTCTCCCACCTTCAGGCGCCAGATAAGAAAAGGGACCTTTTGAAATCCCTATGGAGGTGTGGGTGAGGGGCTGTCAGTAGGCTCTGGGAGCCAGACCATTTTGGCAGACGCCTTCTGTGAATATGAGTGGTCAGATCTGTCAGACATTCTTGTTAGAGTAGACAGAAAGTAGGCTAGTTAGAAAGGACTAGTCAGTGAAGAAACTTAGTGGATCCACTGAATCCTGCCAAGGGGTGGGGTGGGGATTCTAAATACACATGTAAAATCCGTGGGGCTTGGAAATCCTGCCAGGAGAGGGGGTTTCTCAATACATGTGTAACAATCCTGCCTGAAGAGGGGGATTTCTTTTTTTGAAATGTGCATGTGCTGTGAATGTGTTACCTTATATGTGACCACTGATGGAGTCTGGGACTAAGCTGAGTGTCGCATTGCAAGGCAGCCTTTCGGGCTCGCCCGCCTTTCGGGCAGCGATTGCCTATCTTATGGGGTAGGTAATTGTAGTGGATATGGGCCTCTGTAAAATCCTGTGACTCAGCAGTGTGAAAGGATTATTTCCCTCTCTCAGTTTTAGCTAACTGAGAGTCTGACTGAAAGTTGGATTGATGTTTGTGGGAGTGACTGCTGTATGAAGAAAGAATGTTAATGAGCTCAGACTACAGCCGAGTGTGCTGTTAGACTGTGCTCTTTGTAGTTGAAAAGACATCCTATGAAATCTGTCCTTGTGTGAAAACCCTGTGTGACTGAGAAATATGGGGGCCGGTGGCTCTAAGGAGCTCTCCGTCCCGCCAAAAGGAAGCCCAGCTTGGTAGATGGCCAAAATGTTTGTAGATTTTGGGATGTGTGAAACCTAAAATCATCATGACCTGCAGTTTCCTTTGATTGGCTCTTAATCTAAAGTTAGGTCTTGTTTTAGACCCTCGGGACAAATTGAAAACCCAACTGAAGCAGTTAATAAGGAATCTTAAACCTGATCAGGTCTGCATATCTGGTGCTCCAGCAGTTTCTTGGTGTGAGGAGGCTTCTGAAGAGATTTGTAGCCACCTTATTCAAATAATGCCAGGTTGCCCCAATTGCAGCAACCTCGGGGAGCTCAGGCAAGCTCCGGCAGCACAGCTGTCACCTCCATCAGGCTTTATGCAGACAGCTGCTCTTCCCGATAGTACTGGAAGTGCAGGTTCATTTTTGCCTGCTCATGAAGCATTTTCAGTGGTATCAGCTCCCTTCAGGCACAGGCTGGTGCGTCACTAAGTTCTAGGGGGAGCTGAGGAGTGTGGGGGTTGGGAGGAAGCCCCAGAGCGTAGCCGGGACTCCAGTAATCCTTTCCTGATCCATTTCAGAGCGGGGTTGTCGGTGAGCAGGGACGGATCCTCTGCACCTGAAAGAAAGAAAAGCCGAGGTGGTCCCGTTGGCGTGAGCCTAAGGGCACGGGCACAAGGACTCCTTCCCTTGGGAGTCGCCCTTGGAGCGCCCGGAGCAGAGGAGCCCCCCCCTCCTTATAGTTTGTTTAGGAGGGAGGCTTGAGTTGCCAGTTAAACACTGGGAATACAGGGAGTAGCGGAACAGCATGCTGACTTTGGGATCACCAGAGAGGCGGCCGCCTGAAGTTTTTATCTAGAGATATTAATGACTTATGCTCTTGGGGCCTCTTATTGCTGTGGAGCAGTTGTACTAATAGTGAATTAATTAGGAGAGTTGTAAGGAGCATTTAACGTTTAGGATATTTGTGAGTGTCTGCCCACTTGGGACCCCTTCGGGGTGTCCTATTGGGTTTTGTATTTATGGAGAAGAAGCGTCAGCGCCTGATGGACTCCCCTGCAGAGACCGAATTCCCAGAATGCAAGTATATTAGGGAAAACGACCTGGGGGGTGATTTGAGTATAGCAGTTGAAATTAAGAATAGCTTTTTGCCTTTGCTTGATATCGATGTGCCGGAAGGCCCACCTAGTGCCTCTGCTTTATCTACTGCTTGCCCGAGCACGGACATGGGAGCATTTAATCTGTCCTTAAATCCTGACCCCTCCAACTACACGAGGGATCATTATGATACTGAAACTGGTGATGCTCTTAAAGTGCAATGTCATCTTATTGCAAAAATGGTCTCCTTGCTGTTTAAGAATATTACGGATATGGGGGAGTCACTTTTATGGGTTGGATCCCAGCTGAAAGAACTGTTGACTAAGATTGATTATCTTTATGCCCTTAAGTCCGAAGGATGTGCAGAATTGGGGCCTGTGGATGTGGGTTGTGTGTCTCAACTGGAGAAAGTGAGTAATTGTACTCCTCCTGTGGGAATAAAAAGAACTCAAAAGAACCCGTTAGCCACTGGGCCCAAAGCTCTGATTTTTAACAAGTGTGCTATCTGGATAAAAGCAAGACCATTAAGCAATGGAATGTTCCCAAGTTAGAATAATGTTACTAACGCAGCTAGGAATATATCTCTCCTTTTAGGCGGAAAGATAAATATGTGGGATATTGTGGATTTTGAATTACTATGCCATGATAGTCGCAGTAGCTGTGTAAAGATATTTTTCCATTCAAGCACTTGAGTACAGAAATTATTTAAGGCTAGGAAGTATTTAATTTCTAGAGCTATTTCAATAGATAGAGTTTTTGTTAGTAGATCCTGTAGGGGGGTCGGGTACGATTATCCTGCCGAGCTCCCTCTGCTTCTTTTCTCGCCCAATCGTATTGCTATAACAGAAAATCAAAAACCTTGTACTGTCCATATGAATGTACCAGCAGAGGGAGGTTATAAGAAAGAGGAAGGAATGGAGGTTAATGTGGCCCAAGACTTGTCAATAGTGCTAGAAAGTGATAGAGTTCCGGCAAAGGAAGGGGGTAGAGCCCAAGCAATTCTGGACCCACAGGAAGTAGTTGCCATGGTAAAACCAAAGGATCTTGCCTCCTTTTCAAATATAATGAAGGAGTGGCTAGAAAATGAATCATTAGGGATTGAGGATTTACGTATGGTGGCGGTTTTTTCTGAGCTTTCCATTCTAGAACAAGATATTGTGATCCAAAAGATAGAAAGGGTTAGGAACAGCCTTTCCTGCCCTTCCTTGGATTATCAAGCCAAAAATTTGGGGACTGACAATAAGGATCTTGTGCCTAGGATTAGGACGGAAAGCGAGTGGACCGCAGCTCACTTTCTGGCACAGGATGAATTGGCAGTTATAATCCACCCTACTGCTCAGGCTATTAGTGATTGCCCCCGTTGGGCTTGGATGGGCCCTGCAG
>QEPC01005786.1:1965402-1979949 GCA_003113815.1 Sphenodon punctatus
CCTCCCTTCCCGTTTCCCTTGTGTGGGTGTTCCCTTGTGTGCCTTTTGGCTTCGTTTGCCCTCAGGTGGCCATGTCTGTGTCCCGCCCCTGCCCAGTGCCTTGTGGGAGTTTTGCCCCCGGTGGGGGTTCGGCTGCACGTCTGTTGTGCTGCCACGGCCCGCGATGGTTCGGCCCGGTTCCGGGCCGTGGTCCCGTTCCCGGCACATCTGTTTGGGCCGTTTTTCCACCCCCGCGTTGCTCACCCCCCCCTGGGGGTTCACTGCAGTGAACCGCCCGCCCGTAACGTCTGAAATCACCCCTCATCTCCTAAACAGGAAACATTGGTAAGGAGTGTACAATGACATAAGGGGACCCTGGAGGTGACCCCTGGTGTCTTTATAACCTCCCTGCAGGGTTTATTGATTGAAAATGTACAAGTTGGTTCCCCCGAATCCCCCGAAGCATTCCTAGTGGAAAAGGTAAAGGAGCTGGAGTTAGAGATTGACCCTCCTCAAAAAGTGCATAGTGGTTGTAGCAGACCCTTGAGATTTGCCTCATGGAACATTGCAGGGTATAAAGCTAAATGCAGGGATTTGGACTAGTTTTCTTACCTGCGTAGATATGATCTATTATTCTTGCAAGAAACATGGTGTTCTGCTTCCTCCCTAATTGAGATCCAGGGGTTTCAGGTGTTTTACATCCCGGGGGTGAGAAGTAAATCAAAAGGGCGTGTTTCTGGGGGACTGGCAATTTTGCTATCAGAGGGGTGTAATGGATCCTTTTTTGAAATCTGTAACAATAGGCATGAAATCCAAATTGGACTTTTGAGTGTATTTGGGGGAGAGCAAGTTTTACTGCTTAAGTTTTACTGCTTAATACCCCCAGTGGGCTCCCGCTATTTTGACTCTAGTGTATGGACTGCCCTGGAAGATATTTTGGAAGATTTAGAGACCCAGTATCCCTCTAATGTTATTAATGGCAGGAGATAGGAATGACAGAATAGGCTCTACAGCAGATCCTCTTAATGGCTTGTTGCTGGGACACGGAGGTGCCAGGATGGAGAGAAGCTCAAGGGACCAGATTAGGAACCAGGCAGGTGAATGTTTGAGTCCAATGCTTGAGACCAATGGTCTTCTGGTGCTGAATGGCAGAGGCCCGTTGGATCCTGATGGTGAATTTACATGTATTAGTTCCCATGGGAGAAGCGTGGTGGATTACATAATAGCTAGGGCGTGCCATCAGGATAGAATGGAAAACTTTGAGGTAGTGGTTCGTCCTGAGTCTGACCATGCTGTGTTGAAGGTAGATATTACTCAGAAGGAAGGGGGAGAAACTGTGTATCAACCACCCCCCAGGTAAGGAGGGATTGTTGTTAAGTCTAGGGTTAGATGGTCTACCTCCTTGTTGGTTGAACTTTTGGATAACCTATGGGGGAGTGAATGTCTTGGACTGAGGGAGAAAGTGATTGCTGCCGGGCCTGAAGATATTGATCTAATCTCCAGATGTTATGCTTCTGTATTAGCCATTCTAGGGAATATACTGTCACATAATAAGCAAGGCAGTTTTTTATATTCGAGGACATGGTTTGACCGAGAGTGTAGGGAGGCTAAGAAGTTTTTGGCTTATGCCAAACTTCTCTGGGTTAAGAGGCAGTCGGAATTTACACAGGCTCAGTTCCTTGAAGTGAGGAGGTATAAGAACTTGGTTAAAACAAAAAAGCGGAATGTTGTTTGGAGGGCATGGGCCAAACTTAAAAATGCAGCCTTGCTAAAAGATTCCAGGCAGTTTTCGTACTTGATTAACTGTGCGTTGCAGCCAAGTGTAAGTAGGGCATCTAAGGCTGCTGATGAAGATCGATGGGTATCGTATTTTGAGGGTCTTTTTGCATTGGAGGAAGAGGAGGAAATTGTAATAGAAGGGGAGGAGTTAGGGGATATGCCTTTCTTATCTCATGTGTCAGATTTTGACGAAACAGTAAGTACCCTGGAAGTGATGGATCTGATCTCAATGTTAAAGCTTAACAAAGCCCCGGGCTTTGACTTTAAAGTGACTGAGGTGTTACAGGCAAGCCCAGAATGGTGGGCCCCAATGCTGGCAGGTTTCTTTTTGTCGATTAACAGACATAAGACGGTCCCCCAGGATTGGGGTTTATCAATTATTATGCCAGTGTTCAAAAAGGGAGACCCAGAGGACCCCAGTTGCTATCGCCCAATAAGTCTCCTGCCAGTCATAGGAAAATTATATGCCAAAGTACTGTTAAAACACTTAGAGCAATGGGCAGTGGCCCAGGACCTGCTTCCGCAGGAGCAATTTGGTTTTCGTAGAAATAGATCTACTACTGATAGTGGCTTTACCATTTTGCATATTATCACGAAGTATACAAAGATCAGGGCTGGTAAACTGTTTATGGTTTTTATAGATTTTCAGAGAGCCTTCAATTCAGTCCCTAGGGCCAAACTATGGTGCCATCTACACCGGCTTGGCTTGCAAGCTGGTCTATTAAGCCTGTTGATAAGCATCCATACTGGTAATCAGGCAAGAATCCATTTGGGTGGGGATGGCTCATTGTCTAGGCCTTTTTCTATACGAAGGGGGGGTCAGGCAAGGATGTGTGCGGGCCCCCCTTATTGTTTAGTTTATATCTTAATGACTTACCCCAAATCCTGGCGGATAATGAGTGTCACCCGCCAAGGATTCAAGACCGGGTTACCCCCCTTCTTATGTATGCTGACGACGTGGTTATGATGGCTCAGACAAAAAAGGGGATGCGCAAGCTGCTTGGAAAATTAATCGATTACTGTACCGATAGGGGTTTAAATATTAATTGTCAAAAGTCTCAGGTAATGGTGATAGGCGGGAGATCCCTTAAGGGTAACTGGACTATAAACGACAAGAGTTTTGTACAGGTGGACTCTTATGTCTACCTGGGGATCACTATATCCAGAACTGGGTCTTGGGAAAGGCACCAAAAATTAATAGCTTCCAAGGCATTGGCGGCAGCAAAAGGGATCTTAAGGCTAACTGCCAGATCTGTTGGTATTACCATCTTAGCTGTCTTAGATGTATTTAAGACGAAGATGCACCCCATTTTGCTTTTCGGGACAGAATTGATGACAGCACGGTCTTTACAACTACTCGAAGTTGTCCAAAATAGATTTCTTCGTAGTTTGCTTCAGGTCTCGCAGGGAACTCCAGCTGCAGTTCTCCGAGCTGAAACTGGTATGATCTCTATTTCCCACTTGGCTAAGCAAGCGGCGATTGGATATTGGTCCCGTCTATGTTTACAAGGGGAGACAGCACTATCTTCATTATGTTTGCAAGAAGAACTGCTGTACCAAGGGGCTTTGAAATATCCCTGGTTATCTCAAGTGGCGTCTTATATGGGGTATTTTGGCCTCTCTTTCCCCTACTTATGTGGGAAGGGTAGGGGATGGCAGCGGAATATAGTCAAGACCAGAATGTTGGATATTGCAAAATAGGAAGACATGATTCTAGTTGCAGAATGGAAAGCTGCCCCCTGGTTAAAATATATAAAACTGCAACATGGCCTTGAATGTTATCTGGATAAGTTGGGTGATCAAACTTCCAGAAGGACCTTTACTCTTCTACGCCTGCAGCTCTTTCCCTCAGCTGTCCTCTTGGGAAGATACAGTAATACTCCAGGAGAACAGCGATGGTGCTATTGTGGGGAAATGGAGATTGAGGATCTCAAACATGTATTATTGTACTGCCCGGTGTACTCTGAGATTAGGACAATTTGGTTGGAACCATTATATGGTATAGGAAAGGATGGGTCCGATATAAGTAAAATGAAATTCCTCCTTGCCACTCAGGAGGAATCAGTAATGTGGGCAGTAACCTCCTTTATGTCCCTGGCCATGAAATTAAGAGAGGGGACTCTATCGGAAGGCTGTTCGTTTGTACTTAATTCAGGTTGTAACTAAATTATCTTGTGATATTATCTGTTGGAAGGCGAAGTGTATAGGAAGCCTGTAAGATCTTAAAGGTTGGGAGATTGTGGTACTGGACATAAGTAAGAGACTCCGCTAGTGGCTGGGGATTTGTGATCTGACCCTCATAGATTAGGCACTATTGTGATTTTGGATGTCAAAATTTGGGAAAGCGTTTAGTTAATTCACTGTTATTAAATTGACTGTGGCATGTTGACTTGTTCTGTTTATGCTCATTATATATCTTGTTATTTGTTCTATTTGTTTATATGTTATATGTTTGTTTTCTTCCTGTTTCAGTATTGTTATTGTTACTGTCTTTGGCCAAGGCGAGAGCTAGTGCCACTAATAAATTTTATTCATTATTCACTAAGTTCTAACACTTTTAGTTTTACTATTGGGCTCAGCTGCTTTTAGTCCTGTTTCAGACTGCACTTGTTTTGATTGGATCTCATCATGTGGACAGCTTTGCTTATTTTAAAGGTAACTCCACAGGTTTGCAGAGCAATTAAATAAGAAATTAAGGACTTTTAGTAACTTTATTTTAAAGAAAAGCATGCTTCTGCCTTAGCCTGATCAGAAAACATTGCTGAAGGGGGGATAGGGGAGACAAGGAGGTGAATTATAGTATGGGTCTTATATTTTCTGGCCCTTACCACTATTGTGGACAACTGGAATGTTGAGAAGCGGATGTCCAATCCAATGTGGCCTATTGGACCGAACATTTGACTCTTCCACCTCTTTCTCTTGCCCAGATTAACAGTTCCTGTCCAGGCACCATTAGACATTTTTTCCTGCTTTATCTTGGGGCAGCTTGAAAAGCTGTAATTCCTTTCATTTTGCAGTAAGCCAATTTGATCCCTTTTGTTATAATTGTGTGTTATAGTTTGTTAAGGATTCATAGCAAAGTAGTGCCTGCTGTTTCATCATTTTCATGATTTCAGCATGATGAGTAAATGAAGCAAATCAACATTGCAAAACATGTAGGAATTAAGTTAACATCTTGATGGCCTCAGCTATTGTGGGGTTTTTTGAACAAAATATTACTATATCACCTGTTTTTATCCTAAAATACTTGGAGGTACCTTTTTACTGTTTTGCTCAAAATTTAAGATTTATTAATTTTGTTGTTTGCTCCATTCTCCTGTGATTTTTGTACTTCTCCGTACTTTCATAGTTTAATGTTGATTTAAGTGTGCTTTGTGTTCATGCCATGGTTGATGACTGTTTAAAGTTGTGTGTATAAACGTTTGTGTGCTTGTCCATATAAAAGAAAGGTGATGTTAAACAAGCCAGGAGCAAATTAAAATCCTGATAAAGGTGCTTATATCCTCCTGTTCCTCCAGTGCACAGTTGGAACAAAATGAGGTAATGCTACCACAAATTGCCTTTCTGTGTGTTTGTTGGTGTGTGTGTTTATTTGTGTACCATGTATGCTGCTATACAGATGTTTTCCTGTGCCAAGAATCAAGGGAACATGATTGAAGGAAAGCTTGCCTTGCTTTTGCAAAGTTAAATATGACAGACAACTGTTGTAATTTTAAAAGTGTGTGGCCCTGGCAAATCTGTGCATTAAAAAGAAAATGCACCTCTCATACAAAGTCCAGGCCCAGTACACATGCCCTGGACAGAACCTGGACAAATTTCAATTAGTTGTTTCCAATCCTGAAAATTTTAAAAGGGTTAAACAGTAAAAACCTGAGTACATTTTAAGTACTAATGGTAAAATATTGATGGTTTTCATTGACAGATGTACAGCTAAAATTAGAAGAACATCCTTTGATCAAGAAAGTCAAAAGCTATTGTTGCCTTTTAAAAAATTGGTTACCTGGAATGAGGACATAATATTAAAGCGTGGCAGGAATAGATGCATAGGCCCCTTTTTGGGCCCGACTGTAACCTTTCTAGATTTACAAACCTATACCAATATGTCCTGTCCAGAGGTAGCACTTGTACAGAACAGTGGAAAGTTAATGGTAACCACAATTATATCCCCAGGGACAGTGATCAAGTGGGTATTGGAGGTTCCAATAGGTTTGGAAGGGAAACATTATTTATATATAACTATTGGTTCCTGTGTCATGGTGTGATCCCTGGATGTGTACATCTGGCCCAGCAAACAAAAACTAAAATAATGTGGCCCCTTAGAAGAGAAGGAAATATTGATGCCAGTAACTACATATTGGAGCAATTGGCAGGTGCTGGCAAAGCAATGACCCAAACATATCCAAGGATAAGTAATCCAGGTCCAAAAGTATGGACACTGCAAAATTTGGCTGCAATAGCTATGCTGACAAATTACATTTGGCTACCCGCATGGCTACCCCCCACCCCCTGTAAGTTTTGTACTGAAAAATATCATGGTACATGGAGCAATAAAAATTGGTTATGACAGGATCAAGTGCTCAGGTTGCCAACAAAGAAAGGCCAATGGTCCATATAAATAACCCTCCTAAGAAGAATAAAGTAACAAAGAAAAAACACTTATAATTCAACAGCTCACCCTGCTTTTTGCAAAGCAGAGTTAATTAAGTATTCTTCAAAGAAAGTTTCCAATGACTTGTATTAGGTGGAGAAAGTATGTAAATAAGATTGAAATGTTAGTGGAATGTTAGCATATTTGTCCCGCGTAGGGACAAAGCAAGAAAAATAAGTTTGTGTGTTGGAGCAACAGAAAGATTTAGCAAAGTCAAAAAGTAAAGCTTTGGTTTGATATTGTTTGCATTGGAAAATGTAAGTGTTTTAGTCTATTAAGTTAAATTTAGTTTAATAAGTGTTAGAGAAAATTGTTGTTGCAATAGGACTAATTAAGAGGTAACAGACAGAGAGAGCTGTTGCCGCTGCAGTTGTGCTAGTTGAACATTCAGACACTTTGGTTCTGGGTTCTCTTTTTGTGATATCTGTCCTTCATGCAATAGCTGCATTGTTGTTGAAATCTAAGACACAGCATTTGTCAAATGCCCGCCTGACCAAATATGAGAGGCTTCTACTGTCAGCAGGGCATATTTATCTCACCAGGTGTCCAGTTCTTAACCTGGCTTCATTACTGCCTACCCCTTCTGATGGGGAACCCCACGATTGTGTGTCCCCTCACATCTTACTATGCCCTGAGCGAATTTAAAAGATACTCCCTGATTTTACTTTTTATGTTGATGGCTCCTGCTTAAAAAAATAACAGTGGGAATCTTGCTCACAATATGAGGCAATTGAAAGCAGCTCACTTCCAGCTGTTTATTCTGCTCAGGTCTCGGAGTTGATAGCCCTGACCAGGGCTTGCTTTCTTGCCAAAGGAATGTTGGGGTAGCATTATGGTAATCAGCAACTGTCTCATTAAAGCTCCCTTGCCAAAGGAATGTTGGGGTAGCATTATGGTTATCAGCAACTGTCTCATTAAAGTTCCCTTTAAATTTTTGGACAGCTTGGCTAGAGGAAAAAAACGTCTGCTGTACAGTCAGTTCAAAGCACTGCCTGCTTTGATAAGGCCAGCAGCCAAGACCTTTTAGACACTATGTGTCAAAGACATTCCAACCTAACATGGCTTGGATGCGGATTCATGTACCACTGCAACTAAATTAACCCCTTAGTGCCCAAATAACATTGTAATCCCTGATTACTGCTTGCAGTGGCAATTTCACATTTAGGGTTCATGCCAGACTGCTGCTATTTTGCTCGTGTGCCTCACGCGGTGACCCACTTGAGCAAAAAGGGGGGTATAATGAAAAAATAATTGTAGCAGTAAGATTTAAAATTATCTATTCCTGTGTGAGTGAGTTATTTGCAGTTTTGGTTTTTTAGGCCCTTCAGCTTATTCAAGCTGATCCGTAATGTCTGAATGCCACAAATTATATGAACTGAGTTCAGGTCTCATGCCTTGCATTTTGTGACCTGGTAGTATTTTCAGGCCTACCCCATTTGTTTAGACTTTGAATTTTAAATAGAATGTATATAGTTATTTAGGTGTGTTTAGTTAACTGTGCATTGGTTTTTGTGTGTCTGTGTCCTAGATGTAAAAAAATTTTTAAAAATCATGTTTGTGTGCAAAGGTTTTTACAATCAGAACAGAAAGAAGTTCTCAAAATAATTTATCCCATGGTTTGGGGATTCTTTTGCCTGGTAGCAATAGCAGGCATGCCTATTTTGTGGTCCTGAGGGGGCTGGTGGGGCCCTGAAGATCCAGCAGAACGTTTGCTGTTCAGACCACTTTCAGTTTGCAAGGAGCAGGAAGAAAACAAAATGCCACTTCGATAAATATTTCATAAAGCAAACCTCAATTGTTTAAGGACTTTGCTTTTAACCCTTCTGTGTATGAAATCATCTTGCATCGAAAGACTGGTATATCACCTCATTATAAATCCTGCTGGGAAGGCCCATAAACCTATACCACCACAATTGAAATGATCATTAATGTGACTGATAAAACTGTGCTGTTTTAATACCAAGCACTAATGAAGTGTGTCAAGATTTTCATTTACAGATTCAAGAAGCCCTTCCCCAAAGGACCCTGTGAAACCTGCAGCATGGTGACTGAGGCCATGTCACTAGCCTCCAAAGAAAAACACCTTTGAAGCTGCATTGGTGAGTCCTTTTTAAAGTACTTTTGCCACCAAACACTGGCACTGAGTTCCAGGCACCTTCATCCTGAATTCACACCTCCCATTGCAAAAGAACCTCTGCACCTGTAGAAATAAGGTCAGAGGGGCAGGGTAATGTGCTAGTAACCTCTTCCCTGCCACCCACACAAGAAGAGGATTTGCCACTACAGAGCAAAGAGAATTTGCAACTACGCAGCAAGGAAAAGACGTGACCACCTTAGTGGTAGAGAAAAAGACTCTTAGGCAATTTTCCTATTGGATCCAGCTCTTTATTTTCTTACAAGTCTGCATCATCACTGCCACCACTGTTTGGCTTGCCCAAGAAAATAAAGGAACTTTGCACACTGACATGCTAATGCATGGACACATACACACTAATAATGCCTAGTGCACAGTGTTAATGGTCTTTGTTATAATTGAATAGCTGTAATGTTTTTTGTGTGTTTAAATGTTAAATTTGGGTCCATTTACCCTTATGCTTTGAAAGATATTTTTGTTCCTGTAGTGTTAACTGCCTCTCAAATAGTGTAAGGGGTGACCACCTAATGTAGGCCACAATAATATTGAATACATTCACCTAGCCAAGGAAGTGCAGGGAAAATATTGTTTTCAGTCCAATAGGTCTATGTGAGGAAAATATGCACCTAAGGAAGGGTTCGAGGTAGGGTACAGCATTTGTAACTACACATTCACCATAAAGTCCACTGAACATATGGCTTTAAATGGAAGCTCCTTCAGTGAATTTCAGCTATTATGGACATCACATTATGCAATCCTCCTTGTGCTATATGACTGAACACATTGCCCTAGTTGAACACTAGTTCACTTGTGAAAACAAGGCCTATAAGAAATTGCCCCCTGGTGGGAGGGATCTTGTTTTGTTGGGGCTATTGTCCCTGCCATTCGACACCTATCTTCCCTCCCTCAAGGTAAACTGAATGACCAAAGGGAAATCAATGAGACCCAAAATATTGGGGTATCACCATACCCGAGTTGCCTTCTCTATGCGAGAAATAAAACAAATGACTGGGATATTAAAAACTGTTGCTAATGCCACATCCCTAGGCTTTAAGGACATAATCAATGAAATGGGTAATATCATACAAATGGGTTTGCAAAACCAGATAACCCTAGACTTTATCCTAGCTAGCAAAGGGGGTGTATGCGCTGTGATTGGGAAAAATGCTGTTTACATCCCAGACAACTCTGGCTCTGTTCTAGATCCACCTGAATTAAACAAGCAGTAGCCCAGTTACATCAAACAGATCAATGGATCCTTTGTGCCTGGCTTGGAGGCTTAGGCTCCAAAAAAAATTATATTATTTTATTTGCTTTTGTTGTTTTGTTTGGCTTATTTTTATGTATTCAATTAATTTTACTGCTTATTAGATGCTGCTTAACTAGCACTGTGAAACAACTATCACAAGGCATGAACCAAAGGCAAAGTACCCAAGTTTATAACATGTATGCAGATCTCCAAGCTCAGCAAGTAGAGATTAATGGCTTAATGTCCATAAGAGTTTAAAAATTAGGTTGTTATGCCTTCAGTGGCATAAAAGGAAGGGATTGTGGGGGAATTTTATAAGGGACCTTATGGAATTGCATTACAATAGCCAAAAGGAAGGTAGAACAAAATGGAAGACAGATGAATTGTGGGTAATACTCATTCTTAACAGAAGTGAGCTTTAGCCTGTTAGATAGAAATAATCAGGAGGCTAGCTTGGGTTCTGTTTCACACAGCAAGGCCTGGGAAATATCTCCACGCATGATAAACATTGGACAGAGGGACGCCACTCTGTTCTTCCTTACAGCAGATAGTAGAAAAAGGCAGCTGCGCTAGTTAATTGCTTTGTTTAGGCACCTTACTTTATAAACCGTCTAGCTTATATTGTTTTGAGAATAATGTGCTTAGTAGGTAAACAATTGCAGTAACCTCCCATTATTGTATGATGCTGTCTTTGACTGACAAGCCTGTATCTTTTCCCTGTTTAATAACCTATAAAATACCTATGTAATCTGGGAGGAGCAAGACCAGTCTGTTTCCCTGCGTGGATTCAGTACTGCTCTCTCTCACAGCGCTTTGATATCAATAAAGAACTTCTGACAGC
The DNA here is from genome assembly GCA_003113815.1 of Sphenodon punctatus. NCBI lineage: Eukaryota > Metazoa > Chordata > Lepidosauria > Sphenodontia > Sphenodontidae > Sphenodon > Sphenodon punctatus. Next base: position 1,976,033 of record QEPC01005786.1, read on the forward strand.
TTTTACCAACAGTGTAAGTATAAATTTTTCCTCAACAGTAGAATAAGTTTAACAGTGTTTTGTATATTCTAGCTATTACTCCCTTTTGGGGTCCAGATCCTAACAGTACCATTTCCAATGGGTGCACCGGTCTCATGTAGTCTTGTCTATAATTTGGTATATCAAACTGATATTTTTTAATTCTCTTAGTCTCTGGGGTGCCTACCTGCCTTTGAAACTTGAGAAGCTTGATGTAAGAGAAATCTTATCTGTTCAAGTTTGGTATTGTGGTTTTTGAGTTTGCTTTGCATCCCAGTCATGAGTTAGTGGAGGAGCACCCCCAAGTTCCGCACCTGGGAAGTCAGTGGAGGACAGACCCCATGAATCGAGGGGGGTGTCACATCCACCGACTTACCCACTAACATCACCTCCGTCTTGTTAGGATTCAGTTGCAGTCGGTTAGCCCTCATCCAGTCCCCCACAGCTGCCAAACACCGGGTAAGCACCGAGACAACTGGGCCTGGGTCGGTTGAAAATGAGAGGTACAGTTGGGTGTCATCTGCATACTGATGACACCTCACCCCGTACCCCCCTGATCACCTCGCCGAGCGGCTGCATATGCACGTTGAACAGGAGAGGGGACAAAGCAGAACCCTGCAGGACCCTACACAAGAGATCTCAGTGTGATGAAAAACAGTCACCGAGTACCACCCGCTGAGTTCTCCCAGTCAGGAATGAGCGGAACCATTCAAGAACGATACCGCCCACCCCTGCACTGTCCCGCAGGCATGTCACCAACATCTCATGGTCATCGGTATCAAATACAGCCGAAAGATCTAACAGAACTAATAGGGTCGAGCGACCCCGGTCCTTTTCTCGGCGGAGATCATCTACCAAGGCCACAAGTGCTGTCTCAGTGCCATGACCCGGGCGAAAGCCAGACTACGAGGGATCAAGATAACTGACACTGTCAAGATGCTCCTGGAGCTGTTGAGCCACTACCCGTTCAATAACCTTCCCTAAAAAGGGAAGGTTAGAGATAGGCCGATAGCAGGCAGGGAAGTCAATGTCAAGAGATGGTTTCTTGAGTAGGGGCCGCACCGCCACCTCCTTGAGACAGCTCGGCACCCTGCCCTCCCATAGGGAGGCATTGACCACCCACACCCAGCAACAACCCCAACATCTCCCAGCAGCTCTTAACCAGCTAGGACGGGCACAAATCTAATTTGCAAGAGGTGGCTCGAATAGTCCCGAGCACCCCCACCATGTCAGTGGGTGTCACCGACTGAAACTGATCCCATAAAATCGGACAAGCCGGCGCTTCTACATCCTCTACCTTCTCTACTGTGTTAAGTGCAGCATCGAGGCCTTGGTGAATACAAGCAATTTTCTCTGAAAAATAATCTGCAACAAGGTCACAGCGGGCAGATGATGACTCAACCCCAGGATTGAGGGAGGCTGGACTGACCAGCCCCCATACAACTTGGAACAGCTCCACTGAACGGGATTTTGTAGACGCTATGAGGGCAGCAAAGAACTCCCTCTTTGCTGTCCGCATAGCCATGGCATAGGCTCGTAAACTAGCTCTGTCACAATCTGTCGGCTTCAGCGCAAGATCGATGCCACCATCACTCCAACTGTTGCCCCAGGCGAGCTTCGGATGCTTAGAGAGCAAGTACTCCCGTGACAGATCCGGTGAAGCCAACGTGGCTTCCATGCCCCTCAGCCAACTACTACTCGCCTGGGGGGGAACTCAAGTTGAGGTGGCAGGATCTCGACCGGCAGGAGGAGGTAGCTAAAATCAGGGCATCTCAGCATACTATCGAGTATCTTCAAGTGGCCCCCCCTTCTGACCGGATGGCTCCCTATCTTTGTTCTGGGTACTCACTCTTTGGTAAACGGTTGTTTCTTGCTGCTAGATTGAATGCCTTCCCCATGGCCGTGATGGAAGGGCGTTTCCAGGGAGTTCCATTTGCTTCCAGTCTATGCCGCTTGGACTATCTAGAGGTGGAATCTGCTGATCATATATATTTTTAGATGTCATTTATATGACCAATTGAGAGTTGCTTTTTTATCCAAATTTATCTTTAAATTCCCTGGTAGACTGGACTCAATGCTATTGAAGTTAGCTTTGGCAGACTTTGGATCCAGGGATAGCATCACAGGTTGTTCCCTTTTTGATCCACGTTTTTGTCCCGATGACGTATGTTTGTGGAATTTAAGCTCCCACTCTTGTAAAAGTTTTTTGTATCTTTTCTATACTTTTTATGGCTTCATATTTATGACTTGTAAGTTTTGTATGTATGATTGTTGTCTTTGTTTTCTGTTTGCTTGTTTGTTTGTTTATCTGTGCTGGCTATGACCTTTGGCCTTGCTGAATAAAGCTGATACTAGTACTACAACCATCGCCCCTCTTACTTCAGGATCCACAGTTCCTCAGTAAACCAAGGAGACTTGCAGAGCCGTCGCCTGGGCAACGGACGCCTGGGAGCCATTTGATCGATGGCCTCTGTCAGCAAGATATTCCACAACTTGACAAGGTCCTCGATGAGGTGGTTGTCAAGGTCAGAGGGTAACTCCCCCAGAGCATCTAGAAACCGCACCAGGTCCATCAGTCTCTGGGAGCGGACCATCCTAATAGGTCCCACACCCTGCCATGAGCAGATATGCACTAGAAGGGAGGTCTGCAGGAGGTAATGGTCCGTCCATGACAGGGGCACAGTTGATACCTCCCCCACTAATGGAACATCCGCCTCAAGGCCAGTGCAAAACACGAGGTCTAAGGTGTGTCCTCCAAGATGTCGGGCCGATAACCCTCTGGGACGGGCCCATGGTTGCCATGGCGGCCATGGACTCCTGCTCGGCTCCCCCGAACACAGCGTCGGCGTGAACATTGAGGTCCCCCAAGACTATCATCCTGGAGGACCGCAACACCACTTCCGACACTGCCTCTGCCAGAGCATGTAGGAAGGCTGCCGTTGTCAGAGAAATTCTGCTTTGTGGGGGTAATGAGAGGAGGCTGCACAGAGCCGTCTATCAGATCAGGCTTTATTGCAGTATACACAGCGGCTGTGGGACTGAGGATCTTTGGATCATCAGGCACCCAACAAAGAAAGGCACATATATTTATACATTCTCATCTAGCATCATGCTTCTGATCATGACCCAATCAATGCACAGTTCTTTGTTTCCCCAGCTCCAATCAGAACACAGCATTCAGCATAATTCTTGATATGGCATTAGTGTCCAGTGCTATGTAACTGGGGCATACTACGCAGGTCAAATGCGGATTCATGTCTGGGATTAGTACTGCGCTTGCGTCGGAAAGTCCCTGTGTAATCTGCTGAGTCCGTGTTAATAAACCGCTACAGTGCCTGCGCTAATAAGTCCTTGGGAACAAACACAGTATTCAGAGCTAATCTACATACTCTGTTGTGCCACAATTCCCCCCTTTTGAGACTTCGATTAATCAGAGAAGTCTCAATTATGTAAGCGGGCGCATTCATCAATTAACTTACGGACCTTGATGTTCCAGGCAGCTTCTGAAGAAGATTTAAGGCAGGTGTTAATAAAGCATGTAAACAATTTCACACAAGCAAACAGGGCCAGCATGGCAAGTATAACAAAACATATATCGTACAAAATACGTTTTACAAATCCTGGAATGTCTGGGAACAAGCTCTCTAACCAAGAAAGAAGGCCCTCATCTTTGGTTTCTTGAATACCTTGGACAATAGTTTGCAACTGGTGAAGGCCCTTTTCAATATGGTTAGAATTATCAGTCAGGTCAAAACAACACATGCCCTCAAACTCCTCACAACCATGGCCCAGTTTAAGGAGAGCATAATCCAGTGCCAAGCGGTTTTGTAAAATGGCCGTGCGGAGCCGACGTTGTTCTTCATTCAGCAGCTCTATTAAGGTGGAAGTTTCATTAATAG
>QEPC01005787.1:10474-22669 GCA_003113815.1 Sphenodon punctatus
GTCTGTCTCTCCTTCGAGCAGTCTCTCGTCAAGGAACTCAGCATTGAATGCATGGTTGAACAACTGGATATGCACCATTGGTCAAATCTGCGAAGTGGAGAGGTTTCGGAATGTGATCTGTAGGGATGTGTGAACACGAACAGTCAATCCTAAAAGATAGGCGAGCATTGTTGCAAAGGGACGGGCGATCGCCGATAGCCTCCATTTCCCGCAGCCGATCAAAATGGAGTCGGGTCCAGGATCTCCCATTCCACCCCTTTGTAATGTTCACCTAGCCCCTACCTGCCGGTGCACTCATCCAAGCTATTGCAGTCTACAAGATTGAGGAGCAAATGGCTAATGTGCAATACCTGAAGCAGCAGCAGACACTGGGTTTCTGGGGCAGAACCCATGGCACAGACAGCATCAGCGGCATTGGCAGCAGTGGCAGACATTGGATTGCCAGGGCACAGTACCCGTGGTACAGCAGACAGCAGCAGCAGGATTGACAGTACCCTGTGAGTGGAATGAGTGGCAGCTTCTTGATGAACTGGAATGACAGCCCTCCCTGCTTGTAATGTAGGTCTCAGAACTCTGATGGCATTCTTGGGGCTGGAGTGGCTGTTTTGTTTCTTGGTGTGGTGGAATGACAAGCGCCTCTGTGCAAGGAATGACGTCTCCAGACCCATCAAGGTGGGTCCTAGGGCTAGAAGAGTGGCAGCGTCTTGATATTGGCCACAGCCCTCCATGTCAGTAATGTATCCCCCAGGACCCTGATGGTGGGTCCAGGGGCTGGAGTGGCTGCTTCTTGATGTACTTGAAAATTGGTTCTCTGTGTGAGAAATGATGACCCCAGACCCATCACAGTGGGTCCTGGGACTAGAGTGGCATCATGTAGATATTGGACACAGCCCTCCCTGTCGATAACATAGGCCCCAGGTACCCTGACGGTGGGTCCTGGGGCTGGAGTGGCTGTTTTGTTTCTTGGTGCAGTGGAATGGCAGCACCTCTGTGCTAGGAATGATGGCCCAAGACCCATCATGGTGGGTCCTGGGGCTAGAGTGGCAGCTTGTATATATTGACCACAGCCCTTCCTGCCAGTCACGTAGGCTCCAGGACCCTGGTGGCGGGTCCAGGGGCTGGAGTGGCTGCATCTTGATGTAGCTGACCATTATCATATCATATAAGATTTATTTTTGTATCAACCATAGGTTATTACAAATATGCACAATAAACATTAAAACAATATACAGTAAAGCATGGCAATAAAATACAACCTTCAACAAAATCAGGGCCCAGGGATTACTATATTCGAACCTCTATTCATCCTCAAGGGTTTCAACACAGTATTTAGTCCCATCGCCAAATAAAGCACTAATGGTCAACAAGCATAATTGGTTGAATTTAAATACACTATAAGATTAACATATAAATTATAACCATATTTCAGGAGAAGGCCTCCTTTCTTCACTAGCAAAAACCAATACGCTTATGTAACGATGGTATGAAGGTTTGTGAACAGGGCTAAATTATCCCAAAGTGATTGTTGTTCTCTATCCCACCCTAGCAATTCTGCAGAGCTTGAGTACAGGAGAGTCTTGACCCCTGAGAGAATCATTTGGTTCAAACCCCCACAGTTTATACTCAGACTTATCCCAGCCCCAGAAACACTCAGGGCACCGGAGGAGAGTAAAATATTAACATGAGTTCTATATACAACAAAAATATTACCAATAACTATCAGTATTGATATAGAGCAGGATCCAACTTCGCAGGGGACCAAACCTTACAACCCCTCTTTTAAACCTATAGAAACTATCATTTTATTTTGAAGTATAATCCTTCTTTCGGTAGGAAATTTCCTTTATTACACTCTAGCTCTTCCACGGAGCTTGGGTGCGGGGGACTCTTGACCCCTGAGTAATTCAATCCGAGCTCCCATAAACTTGATCTTATCCCATAAGATCATTGTGCAAACAAAAGATTGTAGATAGCAGTAGAAGATACTACAATTCAAAAGTCCAATTCCAAAGGAATATGATCCTTACAGGATACCCCACACAAGTTCCTTACTGCCCCTTTAGGTTAACTACAGGGCTACCTAATAAAAGGTTTTTACGTCTACAAGAAGCAGCCATGGCAAAGGCAGCCACTGCTCGAGTCAAAGCTGAATCTCTAGGGCTAAGGAACTCAAGTAAACCTGTGTTTACGTCAACTACAGAGATCTACAAAAAGGCTGTACGAAAGTACTTTCCCCTCAGATCAACCAAGGAAGGATGCCTAAAGAGAGCATGGGGAAGTGATTCGGGCTCAGAAAGTCCACAGAGGATGCAATACCAGTTTTCCCTGGGGATCCCTGCGTACTGACCCTCCAAAAATGCTGTCAAATAGATATTGCACCTAAGTTGGGTAAATGCCAATCTTGCAGCTCCATCCAGCCAGACAAATAAATAATTAGTTTGGGTCCTAACAGGGACCGGAGGGAAGTAGAATGGTGAAGCTCTCTGTGAACTTAAGAAATAATTTTCTATCTGCAATTCCTGGTCAGCCAATCTTTGAGTGACAAGAGACTTAGCACCCTCTGGGCCTGCCATGTACAAAAAGTCGCGGGAGTACCCTAAGCCATGAACTTCTCACTCTACCATGGACTCCCAAGAGTCCAGAAGCCCGTGGGCAAAAACTAGGCCAAGATGAGAGCGATCTGGACAAGGGAAAAGCGAGGTCCTAATCCAATATTTAAACAGTGATCGCAAAGCCACCAATCTAATTCTGTGGGTAAAAGTTTCCAACCTTAAGATGACCTGGGGTGTACCCCTAGGGACTCCCAAAATGGTACCCAGAAAGCTGTTCTGGATGACCTCTAGGTTTTCCAAGTGAGTAACACCCCATGCTGGGAAGGCATACAAGAGCTGTGGGATCACTTTAGCCCTATATAAATGCAGGGCTGGGAGAACCAATCTCCCTCCTTGCGCAAAAAAATATGTGGTGATCGCTGCACTAATACGCCTTGCCTGGGCCTTTGCTGCCTCCACGTACATCTTCCAACGGTCATTATAGGAGAAAATCACTCCCAGATATTTATGAGTGAACCTGCTCAATTAGATTTACCCAAATTAACCAACGATGACAAATTTGACTCTTGGCCTTTACCATCACCATTACCTTCGTCTTATCAAAGTTAATTCTTAATGCCTCATTTTTACAATAATCCCCAAAATGGTTCATAGCATGCCTCAGGCCCACAAGAGTCAGAGAAATCAGCACCATGTCGTCGGCGTAGAGGAGTGCTGGAATTTTCCTCCTGCCGACAACTGGCACATGAGTGTCACTAAGATTAAGAAAAGAGATAACATCATTCAGGAAAAAATTAAACAAGGCCGGAGCCAGGATGCAACCCTGTCTGACTCTGGCCACAACTTGAATTTTCATAGACAGACCACCAACATGATCGAGTCGGATTTGCAAAGAGTTGCCACTATGAAGATTTATCAAGAGAAACAAAAGCCGAGGGTCCACTGAGGAAACACTCAGTTTAGCCCACAGCCGCTCTCTAGATACAGAGTCAAATGCAGCGGACAGATCAACAAAACAAAGATAAAAATGTTTTTGTCCGCTGATGTACCTATTTACTAAGGCGGATAAGGTAAGTACATGATCGACGGTGGACTTACCCTTTTGGAATCCAGCTTGCTCTCGTTCCATAATGTCATTAATATCCAACCATTGGTGTAATTTGACCAACAAAAATCTTGCATACAGCTTACCAATGACACTAAGTAAGCTGATAGGTCAATAGTTTTCTGGTTTAGATGGATCACCTTTCTTATAGCTAGGTACTACTATACTATTCAACCATGTAGTGGGGATCTCGACTGTTTCATTAATGATTGTAAAAAGGGGAGCCAAAATCGCAGCCCACCAAATTGGGGCATATATCAGCAATTCGGAAATAACCTTATCTTCGCCAGGTGCCTTCCCATTTTTAAGATGAGAAATCAGATCCAGTATTTCCTCAGTGGAAACTGGGTCCCAAGACTGGAAATGGGCTAGCGGTTGTATATCTACGCTTGGTCCAATAGAGGCACGATTTGAAAAAGGAGCCTCAGAATGTTTTTCCCAGGTCTCGGGGGGGACAGGTGGACACTCCATACTCTTGCCTCCAATTTTGGCCCTACGTATGAGCTCCCAAAACTTCTGCAAATCGCCAGAAGAAGCTGCACTAAGTAAGGAGTCCCAAGATTTTTGCTGGAACTGCTTCTTTTTGGATATCAGCAACTTGCGATATGTGGACCTTACTTTCTGTAACTGAATAGGAAGAACTCGAGAGGGTTTAGACCTAATTAGTCTAACCATCCTCCGGAGAATTGTTCTTACTGCTAAACACTCCCCGTCGAACCAGACAGAGTCAGGCCTTACATTATTGCCTACTTTTTGCTTAGTCATAAGGGGAAATAATAACTCAATTAACTGGCCATAATAATATAAAGTATCCTTATCATCCTAATACCCTCGCAACAATACACCACCTCGGGTTGGGACATAAAGCTAGTAAAGGCCATCTTAACCTCATCGGACCATTTAACACGAACTTGGATTGCTGGCCTCTGTGCTAGGAATGATGGCCCAAGACCCATCATGGTGGGTCCTGGGGCTAGAGTGGCAGCTTGTATATATTGGCCACAGTCCTCCCTGCCAGTCACGTAGGCTCCAGGACCCTGACGGGGGGTCCAAGGGCTGGAGTGGCTGCTTCTTGATGTAGTTGAAAATTTGTTCTCTGTGTGAGGAACGATGGCCCCGGACCCATTACGGTGGGTCCTGGTGCTAGAGTGGCAGCGTGTAGATATTGCCCACAGCCCTCCCTGCTAGTAACGTAGGACCCAGGACCCTGACGGTGGGTTCTTGGACTGGAGTGGCTGCTTCTTGATGTAGTTGAAAATTGGTTCTCTGTGTGAGGAATGATGGCCCATCACAGTGGGTCCTGGGGCTAGAGTGGCATTTAGATATTGGCCATAGCCCTCCCTGCCAGTAACATAGGCCCCAAGGCCCAGATGGCGGGTCCTGGGGCTGGAGTGGCTGCTTCTTGATATGGTGGAATGGCATCGCCCTGTGCAAAGAATGTCAGGCCCCAGAACTCGTGGCACAGACAGCATAGGCAGCATTGGCACAGCAGCAGATATTGGGTTGCCCGGGCACAGAACCTGTTGAATAGCAGAGATAGAAGAGCAGCAGGATTTGCCTGTACTCAGCACCCATGTAGCCAAGATAGTTGGATTTGCCAGGGAATAGCTCCCATACAGCAGCAGACGGCAGCAGCAGGATTGTGTGGGCACATTTGGATTGGCCAGGGGAGAGCACCCGCGGACCAGCAGACAGCAGCGGCGGGATTACCAGACCAGTGGTGCACTTCACCCAGGGTTGCCAGGGTAGGCAAACAGGCACCGTGTCATGAGAGGCAGGCAGACTGAGGCAGGGTTCAAGCTTTTCAACCTGGACGGGTGGGCAGGAAGCATGGCATGAGCAGAAGTCAGACAGACTGAGGCAGACTTTAATCCTGACCACCTGGGAAGGTGGGCGGACTGGCAGGCAGCACGGCATGAGCAAAAGGCAGACAGACTGAGGCAGGGTTCAAACTTTGCAACCTGGGAAGGCGGGCAGGCAGCTTTGTATGAGAGGCAGTAGGGAAGGCAGGCGTGGGCAGGCTTTGAGCTAGGCAACCTGGGTGGGGAGACAGGCACCTTGGCATGAGAGGCAGGAAAGCAGACTGAGGCATATTACTTTGAGCTTTGCAGCAAGCTGGGTGGGCAAAAAGGCTTCGTTTCATTTATTTGTTGGCTCTAGCTTTCGCTGTGGCCAAAATATATAAAGTATAAAATACAATACAATGCAATAAACTAAAATAAAATATGTATAAATCCACATGTCCATACAGCAATTAACTTGGCTTTAAACATCTCAACATAGCAACGTGTTTCCTGTTCAACATGGAGAGTACATTTATACAGCATACCTTGTTGACATACCAATAGTTTAAATAAGAATATCAATACATATACTTAGCCAATTTAATCGATGATCCCAATTAAACCGACTTTACTGCATCCTAGCTGATTTGGGCTAGGTTAAATTCCATTATCAAACCCATGCAGAAGGGCAAGAGGTCAGTAATTACTGCCCCTACCTGGGTGGACTTCTTCGGCAAACTGCATGCTGATAGGAAGGTAGGGGTAACCAACCTCAAGGGGAGTTTAGGAGGGGATACCGCACAGGAGCTGGAATGGCAGCAAGAACACTTCTCTGAGAAGGTGATTTATGAAGACATGGCCTTGAAACCACATAGGGTTGCTGGACTGGATTTGGTCATCCCGGAAATATTACAGCAGCTCCCTATTGGTGGGCCAAGATGCTTTAACATCTCTTCCTGGCAGTCAGTAGGACTTCTAGAATCCCTAAGCAATGGGTCTCGAGTTGGATCATCCTTATTTATAAGAAGGGTAACATTCGGGACCTGAATTGCTATAGGCCTATAAGTTTTATTTCAGTTATAGGCAAATTATATGCCAGGATATTACTCCAACATCTCGAGAAGCGGGTCAAGGATCAACATCTGTTACCCCAGGAGCAATTTAGTTTAGAAAAGGTAAATCGACAACAGATTGCTGATTCATTCTATGGTCGCTTATGTTAAAGCTGTTGAAGGCTATGCACTCAAAATAGGAAATGCCCAGATCAACCTACTTCAGTTTGTTGATGACGTGGAACTTATCTCCCAGACTGAGGTAGGGTTAAGGAGGGCAATAGGAAGATTTCACACCTACTGTGTTGAAAATGGTTTGGAGTTGAATTCGAGCAAGTCCAAGATAATGGTGATGGGAGGAACATTGGAGTAACTATGTCCTTTAAGTATTTGGGGATTACCTTTTCGAATAAGAGCACCTGGAATACTCACCTGACTGAGAGGGCCATAAAAGCACAGCAAGTTGCCCAGGTTATCAACAGGGCTATTAACCTCTCTGTCGGTGTTACTACATCTGGATTTCTCCAGGTATACAGGGCAAAGTTCCCAGCAATGATCCTTTTTGGTCTGGAAATTGTTCCGTGGCCTAATACGATCCAGTTGGAAAGGGTCCAAAATGGCTTTCTACGCAGACTTCTCCAGGTGGCGAATAGTATCCCAGGGGCCATCTTGAGACTGGAGACTGGCGTTCCTTCATTGGACTCATTGGCTAATCTGGCATTTATCCGCTATTGGTTCCGGCTACAGACTGCTCACAATTCTGACCTCCCACTTTTGTACCTTAGAGAAGAACTTGCTCATACAGGGGCTAGATCATACCCCTGGTTGGTATATCTGGGGCAGCTCCTAAAGCAGTTAGGATTTTCCCTGGAATATTTTATAATGGTAATCCTTGAAGTTTTTTCGCCAGGTGATTATGCTTAGGGTCAGGGACCCTGCCCTCCAGGAAGATTTGGCAGTGTTTGGAGCATGAAAGGTGGCGCCTGGTTTCGCCTTGATTAAGGCCAGTGGAAGGTTTGAGGAATACCTGAATAGTATTAAGGATCCCAAACTCAGGCGGTGCTATATGCAGACTCGATTCTGTCTTATCCAGACAGCGGTATCTGAGGGCAGGCAGGCCCATACTCCGTACCATCTTTGAATATGCTCATGCAGGGTTGGTGGAATGGAAATGGTGGAACATTTTCTGCTGGTATGTCCCTTCTATGCCATCTTGAGGCAGATATGACTGTTTCCTTTATTGGCTGAAGGAGTGACTTTTGGCTCTGATATGTGTTTTCAGTTTTTATTAGCATTAACCGAGCCCAGAGACATGCTTGCAATTGCCACTTACGTATGGCTTGCCACAAAGAAAAGGAAACTGCTTCAGGCTAAACGGATTGCAGTTGGGCAACTCCAATAGCAAAGGGCAGAAAGGCAGTGTGGCATGAGCGGCAGCAGGGCAGGCAGGCTGGGGCATTGGCAGCAGGGCACTCAGATAGGGTAGCAAAGACTGTGCAGCAAGAGAAAGAGAGAGTCAGTCAGTATCACATAGGTGGGCCAAGATCATGTAGCTATAGGCAGGCTGGCAGGCTTAAAGATTGTTTCCCAGTGCCACCTGACACCATGAGGTCAGTCAGATAAGGTGGTCGAGGCTGTCTAGTATGAGAGGGGGGGCAGGGTAGGTGCCAGGCATTGGGAGGGAGGGGCAGCACCTCAGTAGCACAGGAGCAGTAGCCCTAACCCAGATTGAGGAGGAGGAGGAGCCCATTCCCAAGATTGCCCATGGTAAGGGATGGCGTGTGCCACTACATCATCACTCCTTGTCCAGGGGCAGCTCGAAGAATCCCAGCAGTGGAAGGTTCACCTTCAGGAACGGCAACTGCTCCACCAACTTGGCCCCCAGTCTCAGGCGGTGCGGAGCGCAAATGTCCCCCGCGATGGAGAACACCCTTTCACTGGGGATGCTGGTTGGTACACAGGACAGGATACCCTTGGCCACTTTCGACAAGGCCAGCCACACATTGACCTTGCTGGCCCAGTAGGCCAAGGGATCGCTGTGGGGATCAATGCATGGCTCCTCCTCCCAGAAGGTCTCCACTGCTGCAGAGGTGCCTTCATACTCCCTCTGGTAGCTCTGCCTGGGCACCACCTGCACCACTGCCCTCAGCCATGCTGCTTGCCCATTTGTGCTGGGCCTGGTCCCCATGGTCCCCAGAGCGGTGTGCACATAGCAGGAGCTTCTGGCACTTTCGATAGGGGTTCTGCTGCTGCTCATCCTGCTGCTGGTGCTGCTGCTAGGGCTGGGGGCATGGATAGACCCAGTTGGGTGAGAGGGGTGACTGCTCCTACTCCCAAAATCCCCAGGGGTGTCCTCCTCCTGTTGTTGCCGCACACTCTCCAGAGCCCGCTTTACCTGCTGGGCCCTCTTCACCAGCGGACCCTTCCGGAGGCCATAGAGCTGTGTCTCGCGTGCCATGTGGTCCTTGATCCTGGGGTCCAGCATGGTTGCCAGGACATATTTCTCCTGGCGCAGGAGCTCATCAAAGCGCGCACTTCAGCTTCCATGCCAGGTCAAGCGCCTCATTGGAGAGCTTCCTCCCCAGAGGGCGAGTATCTCATCCAGGCTCCTCTTGAGACTATGGACCAGTGGGATCACCTGGCTGAGGGTAGCGGTGGAGCTGCTCACAGTCTCCTTCACGGCCAGGAACGGTCTCAGGATGAGGACCGTGTGAGCAAGAATCTCCCATTCCTCCCTGTTGTACCCTGGAGGTGCCTCAATGTCTGTCTCCAGTTCCACCTGATGCAGGGCAGCTCTCTGCTCAAGAAGCCACTCGAGCATCAGGAAGGTGGAATTCCACCTGGTGGCAACATCCTTGATGAGCGTCTGCACCAGGGACCCTTGCTCGGCCTGCTTCTCCCGAAGGAGCTCACTGTCCTTCACGTTGCAGTTGAAGAACCCCGCCAGCTTCCTCCCCCAGTCAACCAGGGAGTTAAGGGTGCCTGGCCCAATCCACTTCTCCCCCAAGCCCAGAACGTCCTTCACCACAAGATGGAGGGTGTGTGTGGCGCAAGGATTTAATGTGTATATGCAGCCCCTGGGGGATATCGTGAGAGGGTTCGGGGTGTGATGTCACCAATATGCTGCTGATACTCAGCTGTACCTCTCGTTTTTGACCGACCCAGGCCCTGCTGTCTTGTTGCTTTCCCAATGTTTGGAGGCTGTGGTGGATTGGATGCGGCAGAGCAGACAGAAGCTCAGTCCTGATAAGACAGAGGTGATAGTGGTGGGTAGGGCGAGGGAGGTGCCGGCCCCTCTGTGAGAGGGTGGTCTGCCTTCCCATAGCCCAGCAGGTTTGGAGTCTGGGGGTGGTTTTGGATCCGGGCCTCTGTCTGGATTAGCAGGTGGAGGCGGTGGCTAAAGCCGCCTTTCGCCAGCTGTATCTGGTACGGAGGCTGGGCCCATACATAACCGGGCCCGACCTGGCCACTCTTATTCACGCCTTCATCACCTTGAGGCTAGACTACTGCAACACGCTCTATGTGGGTCTTCCCTTAGTTCTGGTGCAGAGGCTGCAGCTGGTGCAGAATGCGGCAGCCCGTCTCCTCACAGGGACGAGGCAGCAAGAGCATATAACACCTGTGCTCCACACTCTGCACTGGCTGCCTATAGCGTACCGAGCCAGATTCAAGGTGCTGGTTTTCATTTATAAATCCCTATACGGTCTGGGCCCCTCATACCTTGGGGACCGCCTCGCCTTCTGTGCCTCAGGGCGATCCCTGCGGTCTGCCGGGGGCCCCTACCTGGAGGTCCCCCGTGATAAACAGGAGGCCACAATGGAGAGGGTGTTCTCGGTGGCCGGGACGCGATTCTGGAACTCCCTCCCAGAGGAAACTCGCCTGGTCCCGGGTCTGATGGCTTTTCACCGAGCCTGTAAGACCTGGTTGTTCACCCAGGCCTTTGGAGGGGAGGGGAGGGGAGGGAGGGAGAATTTTGGTATGTGTGGGGGGGGGTTAATCACTTATATTTGATGATGTTTTTATGTGTTTTATTATTGTTTTACTTGTTGTGAGCCGCCCCAGGATGCCGTAGGCATGGGGGGGTGGCCAATAAATAAAAAGAAATAAAATAAGAAATAAATAAATAAGGGGTGCTTGTGAAGCTCCCGTTACGGACTGCCTTTAGTATATTGGCCGCGGTGTCCATGACCACACACCCCTTGGTGAAGGCCACGCCTGGCGTGACCCACTCCCTCACTATGGTGGCCAGAGCTGCCTCAAGGTTTCTTGATGTGTAGGAGCTGTCCAAGACTTGTGCCTGAAGCAGGGCACACCTATACCCTGCTTCAGGACCCCTCCTGCCACTGCCAAGCGCTGCCTCTGGGTCCTGCCACCAGTGTGCAGTCACTGCCAGGTAGGCGTGCTGGGCGTTTCTGGTGGACCACAGGTCAGTGGTGAAGTGGACCGTGGCCCCCCCAACCCCTGCCAGCTGCTCTCTCACCCGCTCCTTCAAAGCCCTGTAGAGCTGTGGCACCACAGTCCGACTCAGGGTGGAGTGGGAAGGCAGCTTAAAGTTGGGGGCCAGGAACCCAATCAGTCGCTGGAAGCCCTTGTCCTCCACAATTGACAAGGGCTGCCCATCCAGGGCAATCATCTCGGCCAACAGGCGCTTTGCTTTATTTTGGAAGTCAGTGCCACGGCGCCCTGCTGATGACCTTGACAGATTCCCCCACCCCAGCTCCTCCATGGCGGACTGATGGTGCTGCTGGGAAGGCTCCTGCTGCTGTTTTGCCCCCCTAGCAGGAGGAATACTGCTCCTGCTGCTAGAGGCAGCAGTTGGTGCTGGTGCAGGACGCTTGCCCGCTGAAGGAGCCGGGCGCCTGGCCACTGCAGTTTGGAACCAGCTTGCATCCACTTTCCCTGACTTCCCGCTGAGCAGCAGAGCACTGTGGCATCACTTTAGGTGCCTTGCCATTGCCGTTGTCCCCAGGTTGCTGAGCACCTGCCCACGCTTTACCACCTTTTTGCACATAGTGCACTGCACCTCTCTGGGATCATCTGCCCACACCTGCTTGAAAAGATCCCAGACTGAGGATTTCCACTCCCCCCTCCCTGCCTTCTGGCCCACCCCGGGTGACGCACTACTGCCAGCGCTGCTGGGAGGGGGAGAACTTGGTGGCTCTGGTGCCACAGCTCTGGGAGGAGGCTCAGCCATTGCCTCAGCTACAGACATCTCCTCTGCGGCACTAGTGTCTGCCTCTGACTCACTGTCCGGGATCACGGTGATGTCCTGTGAAGGGGAGAACTGGGACCCTGAGGCTAGACTGCCCGTGCCCGCCATGCTGCTGGCACTCTCCCTGTGCCCCTCTCTGTAGCTGCTAGTGCTGCTGCTGCTGCTGAAACTCCTCTCCCTACTGACATTGCCAGGGGATTGGGCCCTGCCTCTAACAGCCGGGGTGGGATCCACCAGCTCTGGATTGCTGGGGATTGCCTCAACAGTGGGGGACATTGTTGGCCCTGGAGGAACATCGGAAGCAGCCCCAGCACCTGCTCCAGCACCACCAGCAGCAGAGACAGACGCAGCCTCAAGTCCTGTAGGCCTTCCAGTGCCCTGCGTGGCAGTGGAGGAGGGCACTGCCAGGAGGCGAAGCTGAGCTGCTGAAGCCTGTTGCCCTAAAGGAGGCCTGCTGAGTTTGGGGTGTGGTGATGTGCTCGGGCTACTG
>QEPC01005787.1:34865-46373 GCA_003113815.1 Sphenodon punctatus
GGGGGGGGAGAACGGAGAATTGTTAATGTATCACTACATTTTCCGTTCTTATTGCATTCTTAACACATGCATGATTTATATAGTCACACTGGTCAGAAATTATCAATGGATATTTAATGAAATGAAAAAATTTAAGTTGCTAAAAAAACATAAAGTTTTCATTTTTGCCCCAGAAACCCCAGTTTGAGCATATGATATTGAAGTATAATTTGCCATAGTGAGTTCAGTGTAACACTTTCCTTGAAACCATCCATGTGACTGGTAACACTTCAATCTAGCAAATCCTCTTAATATCCTTGTCTAGTTTCATGAGGCTAGCTACTATCAATTAAATTTTCTACCTGCCTGTGACAGAGTCATGTAAGTCCTCATAGGCCCAGGTCCATGGGGCTGGGGTAAGTCACTGTGTGCAGAGGCAGTGAATAAGATGGGCTCTGGTGAGTGTCAGGCCTTTAAGGGACCAGGTAATAGGGATGTGCGAACGCAGTTTGGATGTTTGGAGTTCGGACCGAACTCGGTCTGTTCGGACGTCCGAACTGAACGTCTGAACCAAACTCAAAAATGGCCCAATAGTTCGGTCATGTTCGGGGGAGTTCGGATGAGTTCGGGGGTGGGAAAAACGTAACTTGGGATGGGAAAAACATGACTGGAAGGCGGAGGCAGCTGAGGACAGACTTCCTGGCACCAGGGGTGGAGACAAGGGGTTGTTTCAGGGCCAAATGATACCGATACAGAAAAAAAATCTTTTAATTTGGTATCGGTATTGATAGTGCTATTTTCTAATGTTCGACCAACTTCGGCCAAACCGAACTCCACCAAACCGAACAACTTAACCCGAACTCGGGTTTCGAACCGAACATCCAAACATCCGAACCGCATTCTGTTTGCACATCCCTACTAGGGAAAGAGACTGCAATTAAGGTTGGCTAAGTGGTTTTAACTGTGTGTGTTGTGTAAGCCAGTGGAGCCTTAGAGTGAGCTGAGGAGTTCACAAGGTAGGGGGAGGGGGAGCCTCGGGTTCTAAGAGTGAGCTGAGGAGCTCACAAGGTGGGGGGTGGGGGAGAACCACCAGAGAGAAGCATTAAGCCTGAAGCCTCTGCCTCAAAGAGGGGGGCTCAGATAGGGAAGGAGGCAGCACTAAGAGCCTCCTTCCTGGTGAGTCCTGGAAACCAGCTGGCAAGGGAGACCAAGCTAGGAGGGTCTTAGACTAGAAAGAATCTGGCTGGCAGGGACTAGGCCAGACCAAGGGGCTGTTGTGATTAAAGTAAACCCGACTGGAGCAGATAAGATTGGATGTGTAAATGATTGGAATGAAACCAGACACTGTAAATGAAGAGCACTGAGCAGAAAAGGGGACAGTGCGAACTGGTCTTTGGTTAGGGATCATGTTATCACCGTAACAGGGTGCCGCCTTGTTACATTGGGCATTTTTACACACACGTTAAAGTTCTGGATTTTTCAATCTTCTGGGTTTACAAGTCCACAAGTAAGTTCCGGATTCATTTTTCACACACACACTGCCCTGGGGCAGTTCCTGGATGCAGTCTTCACACAAAAACTGCCCTGAAGCAGCCTAAAGTAGCCGCAGCTCTAGATGTGAGGGGCTGTCATGGAAACCAAGTGACCACAGCTGCCTGGAGCAAAGCAGTTTACCAGGGAGAAGTTCTATGCAGAAGTTGAAATATCCGGATATTTTAGATCTGGGTGAGTGATTTAGACACACCAAAAGTTCAGGCTGTAACAGCAAACATCTAGGAGAAATGTGTGTGTAAAAACACCCATTGCCTTTTAAAGCCACTGAGATTCCAGCTTTCCTGCCATTTGTTCTTCATGTCCTTTCACTTTCTCCCTATGCAGCAGCAGCAGCAGACATTATAATCTCTAGTTCTTTTGCCCTGACAGATGCAAAAAACCAAACAAAACAAAACTTTGGAGAGTCCTGTTGTCACCAGTCATTTGAAACTCTGACTATTGGCCCAAAAGCTCCCCTACCAGTGAACAAAATCTATACTTTGTTTTAATTATTTGCTTTCTGGGGAAAACAGTACACTTGCTGACAAGGAACAGTCATATAATGTCAGCCAGCTTAATTACTATGGCTGCAGCACACTGTGATGTAAATTGGAGGAACTGAGATTAGCAACATGCTAGGTCAGTGAATAGTGGGGTACTTTCCTTGCTCTTTAGTCGGATGAATTCACTCTCTTTAGGGGACAATTTGACTTCTTCACAAGCATGTTTATTATTAGGTGAGCTTGGGGAAGTAATTAATCTTTAAAACATAAAGATTAATTTGTGCAGAGGCACTGACTTTTGTTTTGAGCAGTAGGTGTTGAAATGTGCCTGGGGAACAGGGGGTAACGGTGAGAGAGTTCATGTAGACCGCCTCTATACCCCCTCTCATCTCCCAAGAAGAAAGTGAAGAGAGGAAAACAAAGTCAGCTGTCCTAGGTTATTTACAGCCTCCCTTCCCCACATGAATTCTGGTTTTCAGAGGGGAGGAAAAGTTAAATTCTATATGTAGAAGCCAAATTCTACATTGTGAGCCACCCTGAGCCTTTGGTAATGGGTGGCATATAAACTGGAAGGAAGGACGGATGGATGTTTCTCCAACACCTCGGGGTGTAGCTATCATAGGGACAGGAGGGACATTTATCCTGGGGCAGCGGGGGGAGGCACAAATCCTGTCCAGTTGTGGAAAGCCCAGGCAGAGGCTGAGCAGAAACAGAAGTGCTGCAGCATGTGTCATGTGGGGGACCCACCTGGCGGATGGTACAGGATGGAGCACGCAATTGCACAAGGTAGGCAGTGCAGCTGCAGCCTCCAGGGTTCAGGAAACTGAGGGAGAAAGAGGTACTGGAGGGGAAGTAAGGAGAGGGTGTGGTAGGGGAGAGGATGGTGACTGGGGGGGGGGGAAGGAGATCCATTTCTTGCACCTGGGCTCATTACAACTTAGATACACCCCTGTCAACATCCTCACCACTGGAGTGGAATCAATCTTTAGGATTCCACCCAGAAACACAGCACTCTGCCCCTCCCCCCGAAACAGAGGCCATTTTTAGATGGATGCTGTAGGGATGGATGGGTGGGTCCGTTTGTGCTTGGTGGATTGCACACACACTTCTGGTGAGTGGGGGAGGGTTTATATGGCAGTGGAAGGGTGCGAGATCAGTGTGTGCCCCCATCCACCTGCTGGCCATCGATGTTCCTGAATGGAGCACCCTGGGTTTTTCCTGGTTGCTCCATGCAGGAAGATGGGTGGAGATGGATAGAGGTGCATGGTTTGTGGGAGCGCTCACCCACCCGCTGTCAGTTTTAAACGGGCAGTATCACACATGTCCACTGGGTGGACTTAAGTGGTACCGTTTCATCTAAAAATGGCCACAGTCTTGGCTTTTCATGGAGTATGGTCTAATTCCAGGCTGGGGCTGCAATAGCTACTGGGACAGTGAGGCTCCGCTTCCCTCGCTCAGATGAAATTTGCAATGGTAAATTGAAGGAGGTTAAACTACCTCTGACAAGATGGCCTCCCCAGGTCATACTTCCTTGCAGAAGTTGCTTCCCAAATCACTCGTACAGCCAAGGTTCCTTTTTCTGCCAAATCCCTTTATTTAGATTGTTCCCCCATCAGACTGTGAGAGCTGTTATGAAGACATTTGTTCTCGAATCAACATCAATTTTCATGCTTTTGGGAACCTTGGTTGTGCCATTTCGGGGGTTAGGGGCTGCACTTTTACAACACTCGTCACTTTTACCATCACTTTGGTCAGTTTTGCCATCACTACTGGAGCTTCTGAGCAAATGAGTAAGTGTTCCTTTATTGTCAAGAAAGCAGCAAATGGGCTATTTTTGAGAAAAACAACACTCACCACAAGTCCACAAATCATTGTTTCAGCTCTACAAACAGTGCTACTTACATCCAGAGTTGATACCCAGCCAGAGCTTCCAGACTAGTACCTTGTGTGGTGAGCCTCTCATTGGACTCCTAAACAACTTCTGGCAAGCTACTCCTCTGCTCCAGCCAATTTTAGACTTCTCACCTTTTCTAGAACCTTCTTCCCTGGCTCACTCCAACTGCCAGTTCTAGGGATAGCAACGATGTTGCCATACTCACTCTCAAATTGATCAGTAGGGATGGGCTAACGCGGTTTGGAAGTTCGGAGTTCAGACCTAACTCGACCAGTTCAGTCAACCAAACCGAACTTCCAAACCTAACTCAATTTTTGAACCAATTTGAACCGAACCGACTTTCTGAACTCAGCTCTGTTCACCCATCCCTAAAAGATAATATTCCATTTAGTTCAATGGGGTTTGAATTTCCAAACTTTGTTTGGAAGTTCGGAGTTCGGACCGAACTCGAATAGTTCGGTCGACCAAATCGAACTTCCGAACCGAACTGAATTTCTGAACTGAACCAAACCAAACCGAATTTCCGAACTCGGTTCTGTTCGCCCATCCCTAATGATCAGCTGCGGCAGAGTGTTTTTTAAATCCTATGCCATGGGTGAGGGCAGCAAAGAAGCAATTCTGTCTTGCCCAGCAGAGATGTTTGCATAGTGAGAGATCTGGTCAGTCCAGCCTCTCTGCCCGGAACCGGATTCATCCACAGCTGTCTGTGACATATTTTTAAAGTACTTTGTGGATAAAATTGCTCGCATTGAGTATGGCTTCAACGCCACCATTTCAAAGGAAGTGGCGGAGCCAGAGGTTAGGAATGCCCTGTCTAGTCAGGATTTTGTGATGAATTTCAATTGGTGACACCTGCCGATGCAGCCGACGTGTTGGGGTCTGTTCAAGTCATGACTTGTGAATTAGATCCTTGCCCGTCTTGGTTGGTGAAAGCCATTAGGGTGACACTGGGGCTGGTTCTAGCCACGGTGATCAATCTCTTTCTTCAGGAGGGGAGGGTGCCGGACTGCCTCAACAAAGCTGTGGTCCAGTCACTTCTCAAGAAACAATCACTTGACGATGGTGCTTCGGCAAGTTATCAGCCTGCATCTAACCTTCCCTTTTTCGAGAAGGTTATTGAATGGGTAGTGGCTCATCAGCTGCAGTCTCATCTGAATGGCATCAGTTTTCTTAATCCCATGCAATCAGGCTTTCGTCCGGGTTATAGCACGGAGACTGTGCTTGTGGCCTTGGTCGACTGCCACCTAGTGGATCAGGGTTATATGACCCTTCTGGTTCTACTAGATGTATCAGTGGCCTTCCATACCATGAACCATGAGATGCTGGTGACCCACCTGTGGGACCTGGCTGGGGTGGACGGTACCATCCTGCAGTGGTTCCGCTCCTATCTTGTGGGTAGATCTCAGCGGGTGGTGCTAGGGTATTGTTCATTATCCCCACAGTGGCCTCCCATGTGGGGTCCTTCACGGTTCTATTCTATCCCCTATCTTGTTCAACGTGTAGATATATGTTTTATATGTTTTTTTGTTTTATTGTGTTTTTATATGTTTTATTGTATTTTATTGATTTTGACTTTGTTAGCCACCCCGGGCTGCCTGGCAGGAGGGGAGTGGTATAAATCTTTTAAATAAATAAATAAACAAATATATGGAACCACTAGGGGAGATTGTATGTAGCTGTGGGTTTCACTGCCACCAATATACTGATGACACCCAGCTGTATCTCATTTTCATCTGACCCAGGCCCCGTTCTCTCATTGCTGTCCTGGTGTTGGTGGCTGTGGATGATTGGATGAGGTAGAGCCAACTGAAACTCAGTCCCAATAAGACGGAGGTAATGCTAGTGGGGGCGGGGGTAAATGATCTGGGGGAGGAGGTTTCCCCCATTATTGGGGGTATTTGTCCTCCATCGGTTCCATCTGTGTGGAGTCTGGGTGTGGTCCTGTATTCTCAGCTATGCCTTTATTCACAGGTGTTGACTGTGGCCAGGAGCACCAGTTACATCTAATGAAGAGGCTCCGCCTGTATGTCTCAGACTCTGACCTTGCCAATGTTATCCATGCATTCATCACCTCAAGGTTAGACTATTGCAATGCTTTCTATGTGGGGCTGCCCATGGTGACAGTTCAGAAGCTGCAGCTAGTGCAGAATGTGGTGGCACACCTGCTTACTGGGGGGGCAGAGAACACATTACACCAGTGCTCCATGCATTGCACTGGCTGCCTATTGTCTTCCTGGCCTGATTCAAGATGCTGATTTTAACCTTTAAAGCCCTTCATGGCCTGGGTCCTGCTTACCTAAGAGATCACCTCATCCCCTGGTCCCCAAGGCGGACCCTGCAGTTGTCCGGGAGCACCTTTCTGGAGGTCCCTCGAAATCAGCAGGTCTGGACAGACCTGAGGCCATTCTTGGAAACTGTGCCGTCACTTTGGAATTCCCTCCCGGTAGAGGTTTGCCTCAGGCCGGAACTCCTTGCCTTCTGGCAAAATTGCAAGACCTGGCTCTTCTGGAAGGAGTTTTGTGGGGGAGCAGGTGGAGGGGGATTGAGTTAGCTGGACATTGCTCTTGTGCACGGACCTGTTTTATTTATATATTTATGTATGCTATTTGATATTTATAAATTTTTTCTATTTTTGATATTGTATTTTATTACAATTTATATTATGGAAGCTTCCCCGAGTTGCTATTGGAGAGAGGGGCAAGGTAGAAATGCAATAAATAAATAAAAATATACAAATAATAATAATAANTCGGAGTTCAGACCAAACTCGACCAGTTCAGTCAACCAAACCGAACTTCCAAACCTAACTCAATTTTTGAACCAATTTGAACCGAACCGACTTTCTGAACTCAGCTCTGTTCACCCATCCCTAAAAGATAATATTCCATTTAGTTCAATGGGGTTTGAATTTCCAAACTTTGTTTGGAAGTTCGGAGTTCGGACCGAACTCGAATAGTTCGGTCGACCAAATCGAACTTCCGAACCGAACTGAATTTCTGAACTGAACCAAACCAAACCGAATTTCCGAACTCGGTTCTGTTCGCCCATCCCTAATGATCAGCTGCGGCAGAGTGTTTTTTAAATCCTATGCCATGGGTGAGGGCAGCAAAGAAGCAATTCTGTCTTGCCCAGCAGAGATGTTTGCATAGTGAGAGATCTGGTCAGTCCAGCCTCTCTGCCCGGAACCGGATTCATCCACAGCTGTCTGTGACATATTTTTAAAGTACTTTGTGGATAAAATTGCTCGCATTGAGTATGGCTTCAACGCCACCATTTCAAAGGAAGTGGCGGAGCCAGAGGTTAGGAATGCCCTGTCTAGTCAGGATTTTGTGATGAATTTCAATTGGTGACACCTGCCGATGCAGCCGACGTGTTGGGGTCTGTTCAAGTCATGACTTGTGAATTAGATCCTTGCCCGTCTTGGTTGGTGAAAGCCATTAGGGTGACACTGGGGCTGGTTCTAGCCACGGTGATCAATCTCTTTCTTCAGGAGGGGAGGGTGCCGGACTGCCTCAACAAAGCTGTGGTCCAGTCACTTCTCAAGAAACAATCACTTGACGATGGTGCTTCGGCAAGTTATCAGCCTGCATCTAACCTTCCCTTTTTCGAGAAGGTTATTGAATGGGTAGTGGCTCATCAGCTGCAGTCTCATCTGAATGGCATCAGTTTTCTTAATCCCATGCAATCAGGCTTTCGTCCGGGTTATAGCACGGAGACTGTGCTTGTGGCCTTGGTCGACTGCCACCTAGTGGATCAGGGTTATATGACCCTTCTGGTTCTACTAGATGTATCAGTGGCCTTCCATACCATGAACCATGAGATGCTGGTGACCCACCTGTGGGACCTGGCTGGGGTGGACGGTACCATCCTGCAGTGGTTCCGCTCCTATCTTGTGGGTAGATCTCAGCGGGTGGTGCTAGGGTATTGTTCATTATCCCCACAGTGGCCTCCCATGTGGGGTCCTTCACGGTTCTATTCTATCCCCTATCTTGTTCAACGTGTAGATATATGTTTTATATGTTTTTTTGTTTTATTGTGTTTTTATATGTTTTATTGTATTTTATTGATTTTGACTTTGTTAGCCACCCCGGGCTGCCTGGCAGGAGGGGAGTGGTATAAATCTTTTAAATAAATAAATAAACAAATATATGGAACCACTAGGGGAGATTGTATGTAGCTGTGGGTTTCACTGCCACCAATATACTGATGACACCCAGCTGTATCTCATTTTCATCTGACCCAGGCCCCGCTCTCTCATTGCTGTCCTGGTGTTGGTGGCTGTGGATGATTGGATGAGGTAGAGCCAACTGAAACTCAGTCCCAATAAGACGGAGGTAATGCTAGTGGGGGCGGGGGTAAATGATCTGGGGGAGGAGGTTTCCCCCATTATTGGGGGTATTTGTCCTCCATCGGTTCCATCTGTGTGGAGTCTGGGTGTGGTCCTGTATTCTCAGCTATGCCTTTATTCACAGGTGTTGACTGTGGCCAGGAGCACCAGTTACATCTAATGAAGAGGCTCCGCCTGTATGTCTCAGACTCTGACCTTGCCAATGTTATCCATGCATTCATCACCTCAAGGTTAGACTATTGCAATGCTTTCTATGTGGGGCTGCCCATGGTGACAGTTCAGAAGCTGCAGCTAGTGCAGAATGTGGTGGCACACCTGCTTACTGGGGGGGCAGAGAACACATTACACCAGTGCTCCATGCATTGCACTGGCTGCCTATTGTCTTCCTGGCCTGATTCAAGATGCTGATTTTAACCTTTAAAGCCCTTCATGGCCTGGGTCCTGCTTACCTAAGAGATCACCTCATCCCCTGGTCCCCAAGGCGGACCCTGCAGTTGTCCGGGAGCACCATTCTGGAGGTCCCTCGAAATCAGCAGGTCTGGACAGACCTGAGGCCATTCTTGGAAACTGTGCCGTCACTTTGGAATTCCCTCCCGGTAGAGGTTTGCCTCAGGCCGGAACTCCTTGCCTTCTGGCAAAATTGCAAGACCTGGCTCTTCTGGAAGGAGTTTTGTGGGGGAGCAGGGGGAGGGGGATTGAGTTAGCTGGACATTGCTCTTGTGCACGGACCTGTTTTATTTATATATTTATGTATGCTATTTGATATTTATAAAATTTTTCTATTTTTGATATTGTATTTTATTACAATTTATATTATGGAAGCTTCCCCGAGTTGCTATTGGAGAGAGGGGCAAGGTAGAAATGCAATAAATAAATAAAAATATACAAATAATAATAATAAATAATTATCTAGTAGGAACATTGGTGAAGTGTGTTTTTTGCGAAATCTCACAGATTCTACACACAGAAAGTGACAGCAATTATGGGTTGGGGAACAAAGCTCCAGCAACTGTGATGCTGAATAGGTGTTATTTTTCTTCCCCATGGATATTTGCCCTTGAAGCACCCACAGAATCATCACTGAGACTGAATCTTCATACTTCAATTCTGCATCCTCCTTGACAAATTCAGTTTAAATGAGCAGAAACTTCATCTTTCCATTTTTTTTCCCTCCAAGGGAAAGTAAATCAGGTTTTGTAGAATAGAAAATATTCCCTTTACTAAAAACGATCTACTTAATGCCTTGCCCCCCCCCCCAAACTCCACCCCTGTTCCTAGTTAACAGCACAGCAAGGAAAGGAAACATCAACACATTAATTAGGCTTTTGATAACTACAAATGTAGATAATGCAGCAATCAAATTGTGGGACTTCTGGTTCCTTGCCCCCTGGTTTGGGTGTGACAAATAAGCTGAACAGGGAATTAGCTCTCACTAATAGGGAATTAGATGCCATAGAACTCCTGAATAATACTGCAGACAGTTAATAGTCCTTAGTTCCTGACCTTGGGATGCAACAGTATCTCAATAGGGTTTTAAGTCTGGCCTCCTTCCTCCCCTATAGCCAGCCCAGTCCTCCACATGTGGCTTCTCCCATTCAAAGTTGGTCTCCATACACAGAAGCATACAATATAAACTTAGTCCCAGCCACTCTGGAACAAAGAATAAGAAGGATCCCACCTGGGAGTTGTACCCTATCTTTCCTGGCTCACTCCAGACTGTGTCTTAGTTCATTAGCTGGCAGGCTTTTCCAAGCCCTTTTCCCTTAGGGATGCTGGCAGGCCTGCTCTCCTGACTCCTTTGCCAGTGCCTCCTATGAAGAGCCTTGTCTCCTGGCTGCTTCCAGCTCTGTTCCCTCAACAACAGCCTCTCTCTACAACAAGCTCCTAGTGAAGCCGCCCTGATGAAAGTCTTACAGATGCATCCACCACCCAAAGTCAGCTCTCTGCCTTCCTGTTTCCTTTTTATACAGTCACTGCCTTCTAATTGAGCCCAGATGTTTGGCTATTAAAGGGCCCATAACCCTGAGCAGCTTAATGCTTGCTGCCTGTCTCAAGGCTGGTTGAGGAGGGGTCACTATCAATGTTCCCCTGTGACCTTGTCACATAAGTATTTCCGATGAAGTCAGTAAATTGCTAGACAATATTAAACACTTGCAAGAAGAGCATACATAAAGCCAAAAATCTTCAGAAGACCTGTTTCATCCAACAATGTGCTAATATATCATTGTACAAAATAGCACAAGATTGTGATAGGAGTAGGTCAAATCAGCCATTCTGGTTCTGCACAAATTTTCCACAAAATTGAATTTCTGATTTTCAATCAGAATTCTGATCGGCCATTTTGGGCATGTACACTACAGTATAGCTGCTGCCATTTCCTGCATGTGCAGTGTGGCCAAAAAATGTTAATTCAATTTCAGCAAAACAGAATTGGAACATTTGTTTGCTCCATGTTTCATCAGAATGGATCAAATGACCAGATTCCATCAAAAACAGAATCCAGTCAAAAATTAAATTTTACCCCTAGATTGTGGTATTGCAATGATGACTCTGGGCCATATTCTGACATCCTTACTCTCATACCTTATCCCTTAAGTTATCTGCTTGATTCCTGTGACTGTGTAGCTTTCAGGGTAATGACGGCAGAACATGATCTATTATCTTCCATTTTCAGCAGATAGTTCAGCTAATCCTTAAAAATCACATATTTTTGGTTACTAATTTCTATAACTTATGGGCAGTTAATTGAATTTAGTTTTCCCATGTCCATACAATTTTACAGATCAATGAATTCTTTGAGGTTCAATGGCAAATCTCTGAGACTTTAAACCCATTTTTGAAATCACTTTCCTTTCCTAGCTCCCTTTCTTCTAATTATATTGTATTATGCTAATGCCATGGTGATTCATCCATGACTGTAGGACCCTGCACAATAATACATGGCCAAAACCTGTTGCCCTCCAGTGATAAGTAGAGCATACATGACTTACCATCTCATTGCTTTCTCATTTGACTACAGCCTTTCAAAATTCTTACCCACTTCAGTGGCAAGCCTGTGCTTTGACATTTGAGGACTAGTTTCACATCATACAATTTATTGTTATTGAAATGATGTATAATTCCATGGTCTTTTGAACAGAATCACAGCTGCTGCACTGTGGTCATCAACATTAAAAGTTACTGATATTCTTAGTGGTAGAAATCTCTAATTTTAAAGTATTCGAATCAGTAGGCTGCCCTAGAGCTAGTTT